>JABSTQ010010311.1:0-278527 GCA_013358835.2 Ixodes persulcatus | reverse complement strand
TTCCCTCTGTGTGGGCCCGCCGAGTGGTTTGGTGCGCCTGTTGCAGCTGTGCTGTGCTGCGGCTCGTAGACGGCGTCAGTGTTATCTCCGTGCGGAAGAAGCTGACGGCCAGTCTGAGGTTAAGAGATCGAAGCTGTAAGAGGCTGCATTTGCCTGCTGTTGCGCCATCGTCTCTTGTCTCGTCAGACCCGTGTTGACTTCGAAAGTCGCGGGTGGGCTTGGCTCAGCGACGAAGGCTGGCGCGCTCCGAGAAGGAGTGCCTCGGTTGCATTCCGGGCAGTGTGCGTCATACCCATTAGGGGAGCTCGGCTGAAAGGACACTTGCTCATTGTGTCCGTGCGTGACTGATGTGGCCACAAAGCCGTTGAGTGGCATCGGGTTTTGGGCGTTCGCCTCTCCCTCCGTCCACTAAGTTCTTGGCCGGAAATTGGCCTGGTTCGCTGTGATTGCGAGAGTGCTGCTTTGTTTGCAGTCGCCGGACAGGCCGCACGTTGGGGCGCCAGATGTGGGTTTCCCCTTTTATGGGGTACCACTTAGAAACACAGAAGGTTCCTTGGGTCCGGATAAAACGTGTTTATTGACTCAAATGTCACACGCTTGCCCTGAGGGCCAACAATGGTGGAGATGACGGCGCTGTCTCTTTTGACAGGATCACCAGTCGGAGTCCGCGCTGCCGCAATTGACAGTATCACGGAGGGGGAGGATCAGATAAAGAATAGGAAGGCTCCGTCGAGCAGAGCCTCCCCCAGCGAGAGTCCCGCCCGTTGGATTAGGGCCGTGTTATATAGCCTGCGGGAATGAACGCGCCCAGGGTGGGTCGGATGTAGGTGGCTCCCCGGAGGGGCGACGCGTCCAAGTCATAATCCCGAGGGGTGTGCCTTCGGCAAATCACCCGAGAAGGACGAGGGAAAGCCGCCCACCAGGGAATACGGCTTCGCCCTCGCATCCGGGACGCGCCCCCACGTGGCGACGTCCCACGGCCTGCCTGAGCTAGGCCTAGATAGGGATGCGGGGAACACGTGGTTCCCACAAAGTTCTTCGCATGGTCCAAATATTGTGATGGCGCAGTTGAGACCAAACACGGTCTCGAACTTCTGCATTTTCTTCAAGAAGCCGTGTATTGCTGCCTTCTTGTCGTCTCGCGGATACCCCTTGTCATTCAAAATGTCTTTCAGGGTTAGTTGCACCCTTTCGTAGTTCTCGACGAAGCGCATCATCGCTTTTACTCGAACAACCCACCGGGTGGGGCACAGGGGGAGCAGCTTGGCACGACGCCCCGGGGATTACTGCAGCCTCGAACTGCGAAATCAAATGCGCTTCGAGCAGTGTAGGCGCGTATCGACTGCTTTATTCGGCTTCAGAAATAGAGAAGCTCCTGCTTATCTCTGGTTTTAAAATAACCGCAAATAATTGAGCCCTTGAATAACTAATCCCATGATGATGAATATCATCATGCCACTCGTAATGCGAGAAATCATGCCAGCGAAATATCTTAAAAATCGCATTCTGAGAAATTTGCGAAATATCGAGCTCGCGAGCCGCCATTACTAAAAAATCTCTGGGGGGGGGAGGGGGGGGGGCGGTCGCCCCCCCTGCCCCCCCTGTTCCGACGCCACTGGGTATGGGGCCGGTACACCGCAAGAAGAGCCAACGCGGCATACCGACGGCGCTAGAGCGACCACTGGGCGCTCTGTCACACGTCGAGCCGCCGGCCTTTTCACCGACGGCTTGGTCCGTTTCCCGTAACCGTACGAGCGGGCCTTGAGGACGTTCGCTGTTCGGGACAATCCCTGAAAAAGTGTCCCACCTGGTTGCACCGGAAGCATCGTACGCTGGTCCCCGATTGCGAGTTGCGACGCGCGTTCCTTTGCGCGTCGGCTCCCCGGGGTCCGGCAGACAACTGCTGGCCCTGAGGGCTCTGCGCGTTTGGTCTTGGGTCCGAAATCTGGTCCCGATGGTGCCGGTTACCTTGCGACGAGGCAGCGGCCTCTCTCTGACCGTAGGCATAGGGGTCGAGCGCACGGAAAGAAATGTCTCGGGTGACTCCGCCCGGTCCATCCGCAAGCACAGTGGCGGCGTCGGCCTGACGCGGGCGCGACGGAGTGCCGCCGTTCCAAGCGCACCGAGGCTCTAGAGAGGCTGACGGTGGCGGCGGGGGCCGATAGGCACGGGCGGCAAGAATGTCACCCTGTATGTGCCTAGCTTCGAGCGCGAGCTCATCCAGACTGCGGAATCGGCTGCCTCGGAGGTACGCTGCGAAGGTAGGATGAGCCTGCCTGATCACTCGCTCCACCTTCTGAGCGTCCGGAGCGGAGGGCTCGGCCAGAGCAAAGAGCTCCTGCATAACCCGGACGTACTCGAGCAAAGACTCATCGGGGTGCTGAGTACACCGCTCCAGCTCACGCCTCATCCTGCGTTCATAGTCGGCAGGGAGAAATTCCTGGCGAAACGCCGCCCGAAACTCGTCCTTCGTGAGCGCGTGCTGTCCGACGAGGCGGAACCAGCGGGCCGCCTGGTCGGTCAGCGCAATGGGTAGGATGCGTCCCTAGGATCTCTTGATCGTCTCTCCCTGTGGCCTGCTGATAGTGGAGCAGAGCCTCGAGGAAGTCGGTCGCACTGATCCGGTCGCCATATCCACGGTACTTAGGGACCGGGATTTTAACCGGAGGTCTCACCGCTCGAGGGGATTGCAGGATAGACTGCATTGCGCCAGTAAGGCTTTCGATCATGCGAGCGGCATCCTGAAGCAACGCTTGCTGTGCGGCCGGAGCAGCGGCCGCCGAGCGCGCGACGGGAGGCGGGGGTTCCAACTGATCGCCATCCTCTCCGGAGGAAGCGGTCGGGACGCCCGGGCGCGAAGGGTCAGCTCCACGAGGGGCGACGCTCGGCGTAAACTCCGAGCCTGCTCCAGAGAGAGCAACGTCCGTAGCGAAGCTAATTAGCGGGCCGTCCTCAGAGGAAGACGCGCGCTGTAACCTCTGCGCCATCAAGTCGGTTCGAACGAGATCCGTACTTTGCTGTGTCGGCGAAGCCGCGGCGTGACCAACTGCGGTCAGGGGACTTCGTTGTGGTACGGGGCGATCAACGATTGCCTGCCCCCACGTAGCCACGTCCGCCAACGTGTTCAACGCCGTAAAGTCGGCGGAGCGCGTCGGCATGGCGCGGAAGGACAAACAACTGTGCAAGTCAAACAATCAACGGAAGTTGCGATAAAATAGTAAACCGCAGGGCCCCACGTTGGGCGCCAAAATGTGGGGATTTAAACACCGATCGCGGAACAATGAGACCCGGGGCTCACTGAGAGCCCGTGTTCCAACACCCACCCCGCAGCGTACTCACGTTCAACCGCCGCGGCGGGTTCGTTCGTTTGCTGCACAGCGCCGCTCTAATAGAAGAGACAAACGTACCACACAGTGTGCCGGGTGACCAAACAGTTTAATCACCGCAAGAAACTATACAGGGCATATAATAACGCGACACACTGAGCACCGGTGACGAGAATTGACTCACCGGCCGATGCACTCCCGAGAGCCGACGGGCGCCAACGTACTGGAGACGGGTCCGACGCCCAACCATCCGCTCCCGTCGCCACCCGGAGAGTCCCCCTCTCGGCGTCCGACACCCTCTCGTCGTCGCCTCGCTAGCGCACCTAAACTGTGAGCGCACCCTCGACCACATGGGTCCCATGATTTGGGGACAATCGCGTCCCCTTTCGGAGGGTGTGACGAGGGTACAGCTTCTAAGATGGCGCTGTCCCCCTCGCCACCGACGGATGCGTGCGGCTGAACAAATGAATCCAGCGGCTCTCTCTGCGGCCGCTTTAGGGCCTCTCGAGGAAAGGAAATGACCGCATTTCCACAAGCGATAGCAGTGGAAGAAGCAAATAATGGTTTGCACCCGCAGTCATGCATGGCTTCAGTTGACTTGGCAGAAAAAGAGATAGTGTATTTGCGGTCCGCGGCCGGGCCACGGATTAGTTGAGATGTGGTGCGGTGACGCAGTGTCTATCTACACTGTGGCTCTTGGATTAAATCAGTTGAAAGTAAGCGCTCCGTAGTGTTCTTCCTCTATGTCTTAAAGGGGCCCTGCAATCATATTTAAGCGTCTGCCTTTTTTGCGGTTTCCACGTCTCTTGGGTTCGGGAAAGCCAGCAGGCATGGAGAGAGTAACTAAATATCAGTGCGTCATATTTTAACCGGACGACGCGGAAACCTCCTCCGCCTACGAGGGCGACCCACGTTGCCGAAAGCGCGCGAAATGTGACGTCTTTGGTCCTGGGCTTACTACTGGTCAGAGCCGCAAAAAGCTTTTTTTTTTAGTCGAGATACAAAATTTAAGTGTCGCGAACCGTTTCAATTATGTATGAAAGTAGTTTTTGTTCAGTATTTTAGATCAGAAAAGAAACAAATGCAGTTTGTAAAGTCCGGAAACAAGAAATGACCCGTCGACATACCCGCCACCAAGCGGCGGAAAAAACGGCGCATACTAGAAAGGGCTAGTGGGATGAGGCCCCGACCATAGAGTTATTACAATAAACGCTAGAGGCTCAGCTGGCGCTAGTGTCTACGGGACTTCCGGTTGCAAATTGAAGCAGACAGCATGCAGTCTACTTTTCCAGTCTTCCTGTGTATTCCTATGGGAAAACGCGCGTGAATTTTGTCTCTTCGCCGGAAAATAACATGAATAACTTTTGTTATTTCGGTTGTACCGGATAGTATGTACCTTTCTTAATATTGTGGAAGTGTAATTGCTTGAATTACAGCATTTTTTCTTTACCACTGAACGATGTTAAACTTCGCTATATTTCATGCTCAAACCTCTGTTCCATGGCAGGTATATATAAACGAGCGACGATTCTAAGCAAAATAACGATCGAAAGGAATGTAGAGTGTGTTCAAAGTTCGCCAGCATTCCGCTGGTGCTTATATATTGCTAATATGCCCGTTCTGTCACTATATGAAAATGACCCCGTCGCGTGCATCTTTACGAGTGGTTAAAAAAACGTTCGAAACGTAAAGGATAAAGTACGTGAACTACTAAAGGTGTGTTTCTTATTATTTCCTTTGTCGGGCAGTTTTTATCAGGCACCTGTTCTCTGGCTTCTCCCTATTTGCAAAGATTTGGAGCGTGCGGGTGATTATTTGAACCCAGAACAATTGAGCATCTTCGCACATATTCATGAGCAGAAAGAATAAAGCAGTACTTATTTATTGCAAATCGGACTATATTACGTGACTTTCAATTCATTTTGATCGTCTGCAAGCACAAGAAGTTACTTATCCAGTTTTACTTCGTAGTTCCTGTCGTCTCTCTTGGTTTTTCACATGTCCTTCGTTCGTTTGGCACGTATATCACCCATGCTGGAAAGCTTCGACGCCGTGTTCGCGCTAACAGTGTCCGACAGTGCACATAAATGCATGTACGAAGCGGTTTTAGCACCGTTTTTCATGTCAAGATCTTAAAATAAAAACGCCGTAACTGACCAATTATTTCGTCTGCGTGGCTGGGAAATGTTCCAAAGTGCCTAGTACGTACGAATAATTCGTGATATTTGCTCTTATAATCGAGCGCAGAGAGGAAATGCACTCGCTTTTTTCCATAGAAATGCATTACCGGAAGTCAATTTCCGACTGCTTGCTGTCTGCTTCAATTTGCAACAGCACACTAGCGCCAGTTGAACGTCTAGCGTACATTATAATAACTCTATGGCCCCGACGAACGGCCAGCGTAGAAAAAATACCGGATGTACGCGGCGGCGCTGCGATCGTATACCGGCTCGAGCATCCGACCGCTTCCGAGCGTTCCGAAGGCCTTCGGCGCGGGCTTGGTAAGCGATTTGGCCATTTGGCGGTATGGCAGCGCGAAGAGGCTCCCGTTCTGAACTGATCTTTACCCCGTGTTTTCTGTCGTTTGTGGCCAATAAAGTGTTATGCCGAATTAGTCTTTAATCGCGCAGCAAATGCAATGCGAGTCGCCCTGGCCGCCCGCTTCATACAGCCTATCCAACACATGCTTTAGTGGCGCCCTCTCGAGCCGTCGACACGGAGTGCGGCAGCCGGGAACGCTCGATGAGCCCACTACCCTTCCTCTAGTTCACGGCCACTCAAGCCAGGACCTACGACGTCATGAAGGAGGTTATTTTTTGCTTGTTTTTGTAATTCTAATTTGCCTATAACTTTTAAAATAAAGCCAAGTTTGAGAAAAGAAAAGTTTTATTAATGTTACTACGTTCAGTGCGCTCAGGTTCGGTGCAAATTAAAAACCAGTAAAAAGTCATTGCAGGGCCCCTTTAAAGCGCAACATGTTTTCTCACGTGCAGTACCAACTCGCCCAACAATCAGCAATGGTAGGAGAGTTCTGAGGGAGACCATGCGTATTTTGACCTCTGGTAATTGTGTAAGCACACCGTCCTTGGCATTAAACAGTGATATGAAGCGGTTTTTTTTTTTTTTTTTTTTTTGTTTCTAGGTTTTGTTTTGTGGGTTTTCCAAGAATTGTAAAGGCTGTGCTGGAGCTGCCTGTTATCGCAGGTGGCTTGGTCAGCCCCCAGCGAGGTCTTCAGGGTGCTGGTTGGTGTGAATCATTGGGATCTGTCTGAATCACGAATCAGATGGCTTCTGTCCGCACTCGGTGACCTAGTGAAGCGGAGGTGTCTCTTTTGTGGTGGTGAGGGTGTTGAGGTATATATGAGCGTTCGTTGTTCAAATAAACTAGAAACTGTGTTCGAGACTTGTTCTTTTGTTCGTTTTTTTATCGTTCCGTGTCTCTGTTTACTATGGAACTTCTAAATTTATTGATATATTTACAGGAGTAAAAATGAAAGGGAAAAAGCATACAGACACCAGTGTATTTACTCATTTTTTATGCATAATATATTTGCTGAGACTCATACAGAAGCAGAAAAAAAAACACCAATACTACGCACGCACACATAACCCCCCCCCCCCCCCCTCCAAAAAAAAAAAAAAAACGGCGGCGCCGGCGGCGCGCCGGTTTATTGCGTGGCGGCGGCGGCGGCGTGCTGGCTCTGGGGATTCCGGCGGCGGCGCGGGGCGGCGAGAGCAAAACAGGCGGCGGCGGCGGCGCGGCGGCGCACAGGTCTAATCTCCCCAGCTGCCGAGGCCGCGGTCCGCGATCCAGCCTACTACAATAGAGATCAATGTTTCCGCCAAAGCGCGGATAAAAAATCTGTACGGAATGACACTCGAGAGTGGAACTTCTGACCCTCGGCGTCCAAAAAACTACTCGCTTCTAGGGGTGTCGCGAACCGGCCGAGGTTCGAGTTCGACCAGGTTCGACTTTTTCGAACTTTTAGTGGAAACTTCGACGAACCTTGTGTTGAGGTTCGACTCATGTGCACATGCGCGACAGGCTGGCCAGTTGGCTTCGGATTGGATGGTGATGGCTAAGGGATGAATTAAGGGCAGCGCTGATTGGTTTTTTCAGTTAATACAGTACAAAAAACTAAGTTATTGACTTCTTCAGTGATTAGAATTAGTTTATTTTAATTGTAACTGTTTATAAAATAAAATAACCCTTTGCATAGAAAAAAATTCTCCAAACCTAGACATGCTTGTATCAAGGTCTGGCCACACTGTCCACAAAGTCGAACCGGTCGAATCTGGTGAAAAGTTCGAAGGTTCGTCGAACCGGTTCGAAACCCCGAAAGTTCGACCTAAAAATCTGGTTCGACAAAAGTTCGCGACACCCCTACTCGCTTCTAGAATCTAGAGTTGTTCTAGTTGATTCCTCCAGCCTCATTGTCACGTGACCCAACCCGCAGGAGTAACTAAAAAAGCCGTCGAAGAAAGGAACGCGAGGGACGACCGTTGGGGAGAAAAAGTAAAAAAAGGAAAACAAAACGCGACGCCGTGGCGCCTTTTGGGGACAATCGCGTCCCCTTTCGGAGGGGGTGACGAGGGTACAGCTTCTAAGATGGCGCTGTCCCCCTCGCCACCGACGGATGCGTGCGGCTGAACAAATGAATCCAGCGGCTCGCTCCGCGGCCGCTTTAGGGCCTCTCGAGGAAAGGAAATGACCGCATTTCCACAAGCGATAGCAGTGGAAGAAGCAAATAATGGTTTGCACCCGCAGTCATGCATGGCTTCAGTTGACTTGACAGAAAAAAGAGATAGTGTATTTGCGGTCCGCGGCGGGGCCACGGATTGGTTGAGATGTGGTGCGGTGACGCAGTGTCTATCTACACTGAGGCTCTTGGATTAAATCAGTTGAAAGTAAGCGCTCCGTGGTGTTCTTCCTCTATGTCTTAAAGCGCAAACATGTTTTCTCACGTGCAGTACCAACTCGCCCAACAATCAGCAATGGTAGGAGAGTTCTGAGGGAGGCCATGCGTATTTTGACCTCTGGTAATTGTGTAAGCACACCGTCATTGGCATTGGACAGTGATATGAAGCATTTTTTTGTTGTTTTTTTTTTTGTCTCTAGGTCTTGTTTTGTGGGTTTTCCAAGAATTGTAAAGGCTGTGCTGGAGCTGCCTGTTATCGCATGTGGCTGGTCAGCCCCCAAGCGAGGTCTTCAGGGTGGCTGGTTGGTGTGAATCATTGGGATCTGTCTGAATCACGAATCATATGGCGTCTGTCTGAGTGTCCGGCACTCGGTGACCTAGTGAAGCGGAGGTGTCTCTTTTGTGGTGGTGAGGGTGTTGAGGTATATATAAGAGCGTTCGTTGTTCAAATAAACTAGAAACTGTGTTCGAGACTTGTTCTTTTGTCCGTTTTTTTTATCGTTCCGTGTCTCTGTTTACTATGGAACTTCTACATTTATTGATATATTTACAGGAGTAAAAATGAAAGGGAAAAAGCATACAGACACCAGTGTATTTACTCATTTTTTATGCATAATATAGTTGCTGAGACTCATACAGAAGCAGAAAAAAAAACACCAATACTACGCACGCACACATACCCCCCCCCCCCCCCCCCCCTCCAAAAAAAAAAAAAAAACGGCGGCGCCGGCGGCGCGCCGGGTTTATTGCGTGCGGCGGCGGCGGCGTGCTGGCTCTGGGGATCCGGCGGCGGCGCGGGGCGGCGAGAGCAAACAGGCGGCGGCGGCGGCCGGCGCGGCGGCGCACAGGTCTAATCTCCCAGCTGCCGAGGCCGCGGTCCGCGATCCAGCCTACTACAATAGAGATCAATGTTTCGCCAAAGCGCGGATAAAAAATCTGTACGGAAGCCACTAGAGAGTGGAACTCTGACCCTCGGCGTCCAAAAAACTACTCGCTTCTAGGGGTGTCGCGAACCGGCCGGTTCGAGTTCGACCAGGTTCGACTTTTTCGAACTTTTAGTGGAAACTTCGACGACCTTGTGTTGAGGTTCGACTCTGTGCACATGCGCGAAGGCTGGCCAGTTGGCTTCGGATTGGATGGTGATGCTAGGGATGAATTAAGGGCAGCGCTGATTGGTTTTTCAGTTAATACAGTACAAAAACTAAGTTATTGACTCTCAGTGATTAGAATTAGTTTATTTTAATTGTAACTGTTTATAAAATAAAATAACCCTTTGCATTAGAAAAAAATTCTCCAAACCTAGACATGCTTGTATCAAGGTCTGGCCACACTGTCCACAAAGTCGAACCGGTCGAATCTGGTGAAAAGTTCGAAGGTTCGTCGAACCGGTTCGAAACCCCGAAAGTTCGACCTAAAAATCTGGTTCGACAAAAGTTCGCGACACCCCTACTCGCTTCTAGAGTTGTTCTAGTTGATTCTCCAGCCTCATTGTCACGTGACCCAACCCGCAGGAGTAACGGAAAAAGCCGTCGAAGAAAGGAACGCGACGGACGACCGTTGGGAGAAAAAGTAAAAAAAGGAAAACAAACGCGACGCGTGGCGCCTTTTTCTTTTCATTTTTTTTTTGTTTGCACCGCGTCAAGCGTAGAGAGAAAGAGAAAGTAAAAGAGAACGTGCATTGCAAAGAAGCCAACTGTCAAGGGGAGCCTTGCGGAGAAGCGCACTACCAGTTCAGCCTACTCATGCCGACGCTCCTAGCGCTACGACCTTAGCTCTATGTGGTGTTGTATAGACCGACACGCTGTTTACAAACAAACCAGCGTTTGCCCACACCAGTGTGGGCACTGCGCTACCAGAACCGGATTCGCGTGAAATGAAGCGTCTGCCCATGCGCGGGTGCCGGCGACAGCGCCACCGCAGCTGCGTGACGTCAGCGCCGCGTATTTTGACCTCTGGTAATTGTGTAAGCACACCGTCATTGGCATTGGACAGTGATATGAAGCGTTTTTTTTTTTTTTTTTTTTTTTGTCTCTAGGTCTTGTTTTGTGGGTTTTCCAAGAATTGTAAAGGCTGTGCTGGAGCTGCCTGTTATCGCATGTGGCTGGTCAGCCCCCAAGCGAGGTCTTCAGGGTGGCTGGTTGGTGTGAATCATTGGGATCTGTCTGAATCACGAATCATATGGCGTCTGTCTGAGTGTCCGGCACTCGGTGACCTAGTGAAGCGGAGGTGTCTCTTTTGTGGTGGTGAGGGTGTTGAGGTATATATAAGAGCGTTCGTTGTTCAAATAAACTAGAAACTGTGTTCGAGACTTGTTCTTTTGTCCGTTTTTTTTTATCGTTCCGTGTCTCTGTTTACTATGGAACTTCTACATTTATTGATATATTTACAGGAGTAAAAATGAAGGGAAAAAGCATACAGACCACCAGTGTATTTATTCATTTTTTATGCATAATATAGTTGCTGAGACTCATACAGAAGCAGAAAAAAAAACACCAATACTACGCACGCACACATAACCCCCCCCCCCCCCCCCCCTCCAAAAAAAAAAAAAAACGGCGGCGCCGGCGGCGCGCCGGGTTTATTGCGTGGCGGCGGCGGCGGCGTGCTGGCTCTGGGGATTCCGGCGGCGGCGCGGGGCGGCGAGAGCAAAACAGGCGGCGGCGGCGGCCGGCGCGGCGGCGCACAGGTCTAATCTCCCCAGCTGCCGAGGCCGCGGTCCGCGATCCAGCCTACTACATAGAGATCAATGTTTCCGCCAAAGCGCGGATAAAAAATCTGTACGGAATGACACTCGAGAGTGGAACTTCTGACCCTCGGCGTCCAAAAAACTACTCGCTTCTAGGGGTGTCGCGAACCGGCCGAGGTTCGAGTTCGACCAGGTTCGACTTTTTCGAACTTTTAGTGGAAACTTCGACGAACCTTGTGTTGAGGTTCGACTCATGTGCACATGCGCGACAGGCTGGCCAGTTGGCTTCGGATTGGATGGTGATGGCTAAGGGATGAATTAAGGGCAGCGCTGATTGGTTTTTTCAGTTAATACAGTACAAAAAACTAAGTTATTGACTTCTTCAGTGATTAGAATTAGTTTATTTAATTGTAACTGTTTATAAAATAAAATAACCCTTTGCATAGAAAAAAATTCTCCAAACCTAGACATGCTTGTATCAAGGTCTGGCCACACTGTCCACAAAGTCGAACCGGTCGAATCTGGTGAAAAGTTCGAAGGTTCGGCGAACCGGCTCGACCCGAACGGTCGACTAAAAATTCTGGTTCGACAAAAGTTCGCGGACCCCCTACTCGCTTCTAGATCTAGAGTTGTCTAGTTGATTCATTCACAGCCTCATTGTCACGTGACCCAACCCGCAGGAGTAACTAAAAAAGCCGTCGAAAGAAAGGAACGCGAGGGACGACCGTTGGGGAGAAAAAGTAAAAAAAAGAGAAAACAAAATCGCGACGCAGTGGCGCCTTTTTCTTTTCATTTTTTTTTTTTTGTTTGCACCGCGTCAAGCGTAGAGAGAAAGAGAAAGTAAAAGAGAACTGTGCATTGCAAGAAGCCAACTGTCAAGGGGAGCCTTGCGGAGAAGCCGACCTCCAGTTCAGCCTACTCATGCGACGTCCTAGCGTCTACCGACCTTAGCTCTAGTGGTGTTGTATAGACCGACACGCTGTTTACAAACAAACCAGCGTTTGCCCACACCAGGGGGGCAACTGCGCCCAGAAAACGGATTCGCGTGAAATGAAGCGTCTGCCCACTGCGCGGGTGCCGGGCGGACAGCGCCACCGCAGCTGCGTGACGTCAGCGCCGCACGACACGCTGTTTACAAAAAAACCAGCGTTTGACACCAGGTGGGGCTGCCCCCCGTACCAAAACACCGAGATTCGCGTGGAAATGAAGCGGTCTGCCCATGCGCGGGTGCCGCGTAGCGCCACCGCACGCTGCGTGACGTCAGCGCCGCACGGACACGCTGTTTACAAACAAACCAGCGTTTGCCCACACCAGGTGTGGGCACTGCGCTACCAGAAACCGGATTCGCGTGAAATGAAGCGTCTGCCCATGCGCGGGTGCCGGCGACAGCGCCACCGCAGCTGCGTGACGTCAGCGCCGCACCGACACGCTGTTTACAAACAAACCTAGCGTTTGCCACACCAGGTGTGGGCACTGCGCTACCAGAAACCGGATTCGCGTGAAATGAAGCGTCTGCCCATGCGCGGGTGCCGGCGACAGCGCCACCGCAGCTGCGTGACGTCAGCGCCGCACCGACACGCTGTTTACAAACAAACCAGCGTTTGCCCACACCAGGTGTGGGCACTGCGCTACCAGAAACCGGATTCGCGTGAAATGAAGCGTCTGCCCATGCGCGGGTGCCGGCGACAGCGCCACCGCAGCTGCGTGACGTCAGCGCCGCACCGACACGCTGTTTACAAACAAACCAGCGTTTGCCCACACCAGGTGTGGGCACTGCGCTACCAGAAACCGGATTCGCGTGAAATGAAGCGTCGCCCATGCGCGGGTGCCGGCGACAGCGCCACAGCTGCTTGACGTCAGCGCGCACGACATTGCTGTTTACAAACAAACAGCGTTTGCCCACACCAGGGTGGGCACTGCGCTACCAGAAACCGGATTCGCGTGAAATGAAGCGTCTGCCCATGCGCGGGTGCCGGCGACAGCGCCACCGCAGCTGCGTGACGTCAGCGCCGCACCGACACGCTGTTTACAAACAAACCAGCGTTTGCCCACACCAGGTGTGGGCACTTCGCGTGCCCAGAAACCGGATTCACGTGAAGTGAAGCGTCTGCCCATGCGCGGGTGCCGGCGACAGCGCCACCGCAGCTGCGTGACGTCAGCGCCGCGTGCTCAACACCTCCTAGAAGACAAGGCCGTAGCGCTCTTCTCGTGACGTCGCGAAGGAAGGCCATTGGGGGTGCGCGTCGAAGCGAAGGCAACGCGCGTGGATCGACCGTCGTAACGCGCTTTTAGTCACATATGCGTGTCTTATTAGCTAAAATGAAAGCTGCACATATATCAAGGGGTCTCGAAAATACTTTATTACACGGGCAAAATATTACACCGCTAAATAATCGGTATGAAATGGTACGAGGTAGGCGTACAAGAGAAAACATTGAGTCACGCAATTATTGCTGTAGGAATGCATATTTTACACAGAAATACTTCGACAAAATGGCGAGACACGCAGTGATTGGACACAGCAAAACAGATCACAGTTAAAAATCAGGTAGACGTAGTCAACGCGGACACGGCTAGACAAATGTCACTTACGATCATGTAAGCAATGTTATCGCGTGCAGTCACTGAATTCTTGCATCATACCCCGGCCAGATGGCAAAAGTAATGTAATTTCGATCGAATTACATTATGGGGTCGACAAATCAGCTTGCGACGATCGTATAATCACTCAACACCGCGAGCTGATTAAGTCCCATATCATTTAATTAAAATATATTAACTTTTCCGTGTGGCAGGGGTACTAAAGATACAGTCAACTAATTTACTTCTCCCTATGGGCTCGAGCTGCCTTAGAACAAAATATCTTATATTGTATACAATAATACTATTACCTTAATACAGTTAAGATTCTAGTATAAAAGCGGTAAAGGCAATAACATAACATTAGTATAAATAAACACATAAGCACAAACAACGCACTTTTTATAATCACACAAACTTGTTATTCACCTTCCAGTGAAAACTAGAATATTACCACACAGATTTACAAATGTCGACGCAACCGCACACGGATAACGATCGAACAAGATGTCATTCTATCACGAAAAACAAAAAAAACAACCCGACTGCAGCACTTTACTCGCGTCCCATATGACGAAGAAAGCCCGTAGATAAGTTGTTTCTCACCTGTCGATCGTATCCATACGTCCCACAATATCCGTGACGAAAACATTTGAACACGAACATTAGGTCTCTCTGTCGAGAGGTCTATCGATAATCGACCAGTGTCATCGTTGACTAGTTGCCACACGTCACTCAAACCGTAGCAGGACTTGTTCCGCGAATCCACGTAAATGCCGTAGTATCGAGCGAACACAAAAAAAAACAAAAAAACCCGAGACTGCGGTGACGACAAAAAAACGACGGGTAGGAGTATCAAAAGAACCACACACACACGCACACGAGAGCAGCGGCCGCAGTGTGGAAGTCTCGCGTGCGCTCCCTGCGACGATTACTGGATTTTTTTCGGTTCCCTTCTCTTCTGAAAGTCTCGGCGTTCCTTTTTAGACAGTCAGCAGCTCACACACAACGTAAATTTACCAGAATCGGAGCCCGTACGAGGGAAGAAAACGTCCCAGCGGACCGGTTCATTCGAAAAGTGTGGTGTCATTGAGATCAGTGGTGATCTGCGGTATTGCACATAGTCCCGCGGTTACGGGGATAATCATAAATATAAAAAATTGGTACTTTCAACCACTGATCTCAATGACAATTGCTGGATCGCGCTTCCCGCTCCCGCAAGTGAAGCCACCGGACGCAACCTCGCTGGGATACGATTTGCGGTTTTGCCAGCGTTTTGCTGCGGTTTTCCAGCGTGCTGTAAACACGTTTTCTACTCGTTCGTCGTCATTCGCCGAAGAAGTTTTTTAAGACTCTGTGTATTGTTGAGACTCGCCGTTGTGAACACGTGGAAAAATTTACGAAAGCGGAGTGTCGCAGGAAAAAGGCACAACTCGTCGAAAGCAAGGGTCTGGCGGCGTGTTCAAAGCTTCCTTGGCACGCCGAAGTGCCGTGTCTCTGTGCCTTCGCGCGCTTGG
Organism: Ixodes persulcatus; assembly: GCA_013358835.2. Classification (NCBI taxonomy): domain Eukaryota; kingdom Metazoa; phylum Arthropoda; class Arachnida; order Ixodida; family Ixodidae; genus Ixodes; species Ixodes persulcatus. The sequence continues at coordinate 263,499 of JABSTQ010010311.1, read as the reverse complement.
ATACCGACCAAGAATCGATGCCGTGTGGATGTGTTTTGCGAGTGCAATGTGCGTGAAGCCGTATCAAAAGGTACAACTCGTCGAAAACAAGTGTCGCTAGTCTCGCGGCGTGATCAAAGCTTCCCTGGCACGCCTTCGCACGCTTGGATACCGGTGAAGAATTGACGCCGCACCAAAGTTCTCAACGTGTGTCGCGCGTAGATGCCTTTAGATAATATATATATATATATATATATATATATATATATATATATATATATATATATATATATATATATATATATATATATATATATATCGGCCACGGAGTTCTGGATCGTCCAGCTGTTCCGGTGAGTTGCTATCAATAAAAGGGGGGAGATCTGCTGTACGTGTTCTTATGTACTATTAACCATGGCTATGTTCCAAACCTACTCTAATGGATTACGTGGGAGGACGAATAGGGCAACGCTGTGGAGCAAGGAGGGTTTTCGAAAGCAAAAGTACAAGAAGGCGAGAATGAAAATCTTTGAAGCGCGGCCGATATGGTCGTGTGCAACTGTTGACCAGTTACAATTAGGCGAGCCGCGCTCAAACGTCAAGTGCAATTAAGTAGGTTGATAATGAGCCAGCACTGATCAGTGATGAGGAGCTGTTGTGCACGGTATTGTGTAAATCGTCTAAGGACGAAAAAAAAGACGTACCTTCCCCCCATCTTCCGTCGCTAGTAGACGCTGGATTAAGCTCGTTCCTAAACCGCGAGGGCCGCAAGTATACAGACGTCAGAGTAAAGTAATTAAGACGCTGATCCAGAGGCACATACGGCTTCACGCACATTGCACTCGCTAAACACATTCACACGGCGTCGATTCTTGGTCGGTATCCAAGCTTGCGAAGGCACGGAGACACGGCACTTCGGCCTGCCAAGAAAGCTTTGAACACGCCGCCAGACCCTTGCTTTCGACGAGTAGTGCCTTTTACCTGCGACACTGCGCTTTCGTAAAATTTTCCACGTGTTCACAACGGCAAGTCTCAACAATACACAGAGTCTTAAAAAATTTCTTCGGCGAATGACGACGAACGAGTAGAAAACGTGTCTACAGCACGCTGGAAAACCGCAGCAAAAGGCTAGCAAAACCGCAAACCGTGTCCCAAGCGAGTGAAGTCCGGTGGCTTCACTTACGCTGCAGGGAACAAGCGGGGAAGCGCGATCCAGCAATTGTCATTGAGATCAGTGCTTTCAACCTTGGTAGCGCGTTGTATGTTATGTTTATATTATATATATAATAAATTGTACAATACTGCGCTTGTAAAACATATATTGATGTCGGATAAACGCTCACGAACACGCCGCGCCGCTCGACAAGAAACGTTTTTTTCACGTCGATGCCCAGAAATTTTTCTCACGTAGTTGCGCGATGGACTTCCTTCTCCGACATTGTGACGTAACGACTCGGAGCGCTCTGGCCTTCTCTTCTAGGAGGTGGTGAAGGCCTCTTAGAACTTCGGACGAGACCGAGACGCAGGCAGGTGGGTGGCAACCGGATCTAGCATATCGCGGGACACGAGGCCTGGGGTCCTTCTTTGTGTTTAGCTTTTGGCTTAACGTGCGTATGTTAATATTTGTGTAATGTCGCTGGTATTTGTAGTTTCGTTTGAGTGTTTTGTAGCGTTGTGTTTTTAGTGTACCAATAAACTGGGAGCGGAATCCCGCTCCCGTGAAAGAACCAGGCTGGACTCGGGTTGTTGACGGACCACGTGGGAAACGGCGAATCGGCGGCGGTACGCGAATTCCTACAAATGTCATATATGTTTCGACAGAAGTGTGCCGGTAATCGCTCGTTACTGAAATATTTACGACTGCAACTTCCGGTCCTCAAGATGCCTGCAGCAGACGACGAATGCAAGAAGGATGCCGTCTGCCGCACGCCGGCCGGCCAAGCCGGGGCCGTCGTTTGAATCGCATTTGTTTGAAATATAATGAGTTTCAGACACTTAGAAGAATTCATAGTGGGGTGCGATGCAAAATATGGTTTATCGAAAGTCCGGGCGTCGATCGAGATGATCGTCTGCCAAAAGAGCGCATTGCACCCGTGAGAAAAGCACTTCAGGCAAACGGCTAAGATCCCAAATTTTGTTTGCGGACTCGCGCTATGCGAGGGTGCTTCCGGCCGTATACCTGGTTGTAACCATCGCGTGGAGAAATTGATTCTTGCAGTTTCTTCAGATTTCCGCAAGACCCCAAAGCGCGAAAGAACTGGATAAGAACATAAGGTGAGTTTATTACAGATTGTACTCGCATCGCGGGTTCGATGGAGATCTTCACCAAAAGAGCACATCCACAGAATTTGATGTATACCAAGAAAAAAAAAAAATACTGCGAAATCGCGATAGACATGCAATTTTTTAATAACCTGACAACCACAATAATAATAATAACAAACGACTTACCTCGACGGCGTACGATTTGTTTCTCATGCTGGCCTGCACTACGCCGGTAATGCACTTCAGGTCGTCGTCGTAACTGGTCTGCATGACGTGGTTTGATTTTACTGCATTTTCACCCCTCGTAACTAAGCCGAGTTCTTCACAGAAAAAAATAAACGCACATTGCGGAGGCCTTTGCGATGCACTTGTTTTTGTCGCTGCAACAGAGGCCAGCAAATCTATCGTGTCGTCTGCTACCAAAGCAAAGCGGAGTGTAAGACTTCAGAAATGGCTTTCATCGTTGCGATGCGACACTGAGACGACAAGAACATCTTCATAATTCGATATCAAGAAGTTAGGTTCCTTACAAAAAATTATTTACTTACTCGTAAGCAAAAATCTAGCCTCATGTGGAGTCTCCATGCATTAGTCCATAGCAACGTCCCTAGCAACGGTTTGTTTGGACCCTGACGCCATGTTGTGACGTCATCACCTACGGGGTCAATTACCAATTTCCCCAGCAGACCAAGCTTTTACAATGGATTTCCTTACTTGTAGACCTGCACTGTGTTCAAGTTTCTTTTTTTATATATATATATATATGGTTAAGCCGCCAACTTGGACGAATCTTACACAACTGTCGGCAACACTGTGCTCATCCTTCCGCAACTGTCTCGCTGAAGCGCTGAAGTTCCGAGGTTCGTTCGTTCTCCAATGAGTGGGCACTGGGCGGCACAACGGCACGACTCGGTGTTCTCTAACTTGCTTGTCAGTTCGCACGTTCGCCGCCTACACTAAAATGAGCGAATTCCTGTGGAGCCTGAAGAACGGAGACCTGGATCAGGTCAAAGACTGCATAGAACAAAAGGTAATCCGATGAAGCGACGCCTTCGTGGCACTTTGAGTTCTTCATCGCTTCCCTAACCCCTTAGCTCCTCGATAGGAAATTCACGTTGTTAAGCTGACCTTGACGTAACGAATAGCGTGCACACCCGGTCGTTTCAGTGAGAGCAGTGACCCTAGACCCGCCCATAGTACGTCCTTCCGGCGCATACCGCTACCGCAAACCGAGCCCCGTTTTTGAACTCTCCTTGAACGGTCGGCGAACAACCTCGTGAGCCCAGTTTGTAATCAGGCTCGATTGGTGATCTCCGCAGTCCGACCTCCGAAGCTCGTTCCCAGTTCCGACCAGTCCGAGTGGCGATTTCCTCCAAGTTATTCGCCCCGAATGAATGGACATCGCTTCAGAGTGCCCAATTTTCACAAATACTTCCCTATGTGGCAGTCAGGTTGGCTGGAAGTTGGGCTGCTGGCCGATGCACTCGCTTGCGTTGCTTGCGGCCGAGGTTTCGGTCTTGCGAGAGTTGAGTAACTAGCCCACAGGAATATTTTAGCGGGTTGAACAAGCAGACAGTTGTTTTCGGTGGTCCAAAGCAAGCGCTTTCTTTATTCCTTTTCCTACCTCGCAAAGACCGAGAACAGTACAGTTGGGCAGTGTTGCCGCACTGCCACTCGGGTTTTTCCCTCGTCGAGCGGCGAAAATTCCCTTTTTCTCAAACAACACCATTTTAGTGACAGAAGTCGTTTTTAAGATACGCATGACGCCAAGTATATTTAAACGCAGCAACACCTCCCGTATGTTTTTGTTTTGTAGAAGATTACATCGCACAAATTACGAAATGTAGAAGTTGACATTCGGCGAACTGGCCTCCCCTCCCCTTCTTTTCCGCACTATACATTGGTTGAATGAACCAGGGGAACTAAATGAAGGCAAGCGGGCCATTAACTACACTAAACTAAAATCGCCTGCTCGTTTTCGTGATGTGAAAGGGACCCCGCCCATTGTGCAATCCATGATCTATCGCACTGACAGAGGACGTGTGTGTGTAGCTAGCGGTGAAGAAAGTGCGCGAACCGGCAGGCTTGCGGTACGCACATGATGTAAGTCGTGATGAATTAGATTGACTCTTCAAAACAGCACACTGTCCGAGTAGCTAGTCCCAATTCCTTTCTCTTTTTCAATGTAGATAAGAAAATTGCGAAATTTCGGTTTAGTTTTTTACTAAAAAATATTTCCCACGTCTTACATGTGTTTAAATTCTGGTTTCCCTTTTTCCCTAGCTGTCATGCTTTTTCCCACAATATGGGAAATTTCCCACGATTCGGCAAAACTGCAGTTGGGGCTTTCGAATCGTGCTACTAATAGGTGACATTCACTTGACGTCACTCGCTAGGTGCGCTGGCATCGGCCACCACGGTCGCCATCTTCGAGGTCTCTCTATCCCACGTAGGTGTCAGGTGTCGTCTGGCCGGACCTTTCAGCGTGGGTTAGCAGCATTTTACGACTCTAAAGGGTCTTTTTGGCCGAAACTAGGGGTTATTCGTAGACTTTGGTGCTTTTGAAGCGCCGTAGGAATATGTTTTGTGCGTGTTTTAGTTTGTTTTTGTCGCTGTCAGACTTTTCCACCGCGGCCGCGTTGCTCCATGCAGCGCTCCGTGTCGCGCGCCGTGCCCACGGCGGTAGCTTGCAAGAACTGTGATTTTTCTGCTTTGGGGATTTTGTAGCACGATGTGATTATTCTTTGTTTTGTTTTGCTACTTTCCTGGTTTTTCTCTAGCGGATTTTTTGCACTACGGTTGTGTAACCGTGTTGCTCCATCGCCTCCGTATCGTACGTCGTGCCTTCGGTGTTCGTTCCTGTGCAGAAACATACCGTGCGGCTCACCGAGTGCGCAGCTAATGGAAAATGTGCCGCATTTTTGATTAGCCCAAACGATTTAAAAACCGCATGCAAGCGATTTGGCAAGCGACGGCGACCCGCTTCGGGTTGTCGCTCGGTCACTCGCGCGACGAGGCAAACCGCATGAAAGCGACGGAAGCAAACGACCAAGGCGACAAGCACTAAGTTTTCTAGAAATCCAAAAACCGAGCTACGCGCCGAGCAACAGTGAAGGGTGAACCGCATGTAAGCGATTTAGCGAGCGACAGCGACGGGAGTAGGCGACGAGATTTCTCACGGTCGCTCGTCGCGTCGTTCGGTTTTTAGATTTCTAAAAATCGTCGTTCATCGCCTTGGTCGCTCGCTCCCGTCGCTTTCATGCGGTTTGCCTCATCGCGCGAGTGACCGAGCGACCGCGAAGCGGGTCATCGTCGCTCGCTACATTGCTTACATGCGGTTCAGCCTTTACACATGGTACTCGGCGGCATCGAAGAAATTAAAACGGCTCTCCCCCGAGATTAACTGTTTTCTCTTTTCTGTTCAACGAAGATTCTTCAACGATGTGAAAATTAGCACACACTACCAACAGACGACCGCATACTCAAGCCAGTCAAACGTCAAACCGCGACCTCAAAGATGGCGGATCAACGGTGGCGCCCCCTGCGAAAATTGAACCTGCAGGCTCAGTGAATACCACCTATACAGGAACCTTTGGCGTATGTGCCTTTTTTGTTGAAAAATTAGGACTTCGAACAAGGGTTGCCAAGCTGTGGCTCGCTAGCCGCATGCGGCTCGCTCAAGTTTAGAAACAATTCGTGGGTCCTAATTTTCGCGACACGGCGGGATCTCAATGTAGATTTCAATGTGTGTATTTTACCGAAACTGTTCGCGGGGCCTATTTTTCACGAATTGTAGGCGATTCGGGAAATTCACGAAAATTAGGTCCTTGCGAAAATTAAGTCGTGTACAGTATCATCAAGAACAGAAGGTCTCAGAAACATCTTTAGTGCACCTCAAATCGTTTGTAGAGGACAATTGTAAATTAAATTTGAATGGTATGCTAATGCAATGCACCTAAAATACATTGCAAACTTAGAGCTACTGAAAATACAGAAGCATGCAAATATTGATCGTAGATTCCTCACACTCGAACAGCACTCACTCTTTGTACCTTGAAGTTTGTTTATGTGGCAGTGCCTTGACCAATTCAGCTTCATGCTATTGTCAAGACCCCATAAAATAAGACCATTCACAAACTTCTTGAAGCATCGACAGCACTCCCACGGTCGTAATTATGCCTCGTCTGTGTCCAGGAAGGACCACCCTGTTAGGCCTGCTCAACGAGTTATAATTTCTAACCCTTGCAACTGATTCGCCATCCTGCCAACTGTTGTGCAGCATTCGAAACTGGTGGTGCAGGCGGTGCCGAGAAATTAGTTGCAGTTTTGGACACCTCGCCCCCTCGCCTTCCTCATGCTGTCGCTATCGCTGCTACTGATGTTCCATGTTGATATTGAATCATCAGAGCCATCATCTTTGTCACTATAAAACACAAGGTCAATGATTTCACCACTGGAGAGGCTTCATCTCTTCCAAGATGCCATGTTCTTGTGAAAAAGAGGACAAACTTGTTGTTTTTACTCCTAAATGCTCGGAAAAATCGAGAACATGAAGTACTGTATCTTGTCAAAGGTACTAACCAAAACACAAGTGGTGTAGCAGGGTCGCCATCTATTGGTATATTTCGAAAACACGTCTTAATGAAGACTAGTGAATTGCCGGCTTTGTGCACTTTGGCCTCTGCTGCTGTCGATGCTTCGGGGGGTTTGGAAGCGAATGGGTTAAATTCTCTCGATGATCCATCCATAAGATGACACAATTGTTTGTACAAATATTATCTTTGATATATAGTAAGCCATAAATGGGAATGCACTCATACCTGAGCTGCTTGCCATCGCATACATTTCTTGCTCAAGTGTGTTCGGGTCGTATTTTGCCCTCCTGCTCAACTTATAGTCGCACTTTTTCTCGCTAATGCGAAACAACGCCCCCTGATTAGATGGTTATATTATCGCTCACAAAGGAGCGTTTTACAAAAACCTGCAAGCTTTTTCTTCGTAGTGAGGTGCCTGATTTTGCCTATGAAAGCTGAACTTTGCAGTGTTTGATTCTTAGGGTGTTGTATTTGGTTGATTGCACTGCAATGAGTTATCTTCCCAGGGTATAAGTAGTTCAATATAAGTAGTCTGCCGACAAAATGGTTGGAGTCATTTTTATAGACGTCGCTATACTCCGTTTCCCATTACCATAAGCTGCAGCGGAGCCTCCTGGGCCAATCCAGCGTATCAAGCGACAATGTGACGCTGTGGCCCTCTCGAAGGTCGCGTGATGGTCACACAGGATTCGATTGACTTGTATGGCCTCGTAGCGCTTTCTGGTTTATGGTAAGGTAATACAGAGCACAGGAACAGGTGACAATAGGGAATCTTCTGCCCCGACCAGTGGCGGACGTTGCAAGGGCAAAACAAAAGCAGGCTGTGTCTAAAAAAGGGACGAAAAAGTGGAAAGTTGGGTAGTGCCATTCGACCAGCATTGCACCGCCACGCAAGGGATGCCTGTGGTGTTTGTAATTGCACTGCACATCGGATGATGTTTACACCCCGCAGGAAGGCTGTGTGTAGACTCAAAATAGGCGCTCCGCAGAGGGGCTGTACATCCTTAATCATATATATGCAGCGTGTGCATAGAGAACTATATAAAATAATATAGGTGAGGAAAGTCTAAAAAAAACACAAAAAAAACGATGTTCTTAATTATTGTTAGAAAACTTTGTTCTTCAGTATTGATAGCATGTTTGCGTGCCAATATCTGAAAGTTCGCAGAGAATCGCTAAGGGTGTGACAGTAATGTAATGAACAACTAATACTATTTAGAAAAACTGACCTACACCCATAGTCTCTGACATGGTTTCTAAAAATTAATGCTCTTCCGCTAATCTCAAGTTCTAGAACAGCATACCCAAATGTGCACGTGTGCTGACAAAAAGCAAAGCTCTTGGGTACTTTACTAAAGTTTTATAATGTTATTACCTAAGTTATTTACTATCAAACACGGCCACACCGGTGGTGCACGTCAATGCGAGTGACCACCTAGCTCTTCTTGATCTACAACTTTTTGTGCGCGGACATTTTCCTTTTCTGCGCAAAAATATTTTTGGACATGTTTATACTCTAAATTGGGTAATGACGCGTAAAGATATAAAGCGAATCAAAAGTGTAGACCATTTACCCGCCATGCAATCGCATCTGAAATCACCAAACACCAAATTGTTGGGTGATTTCAGCCTCGCACCACATAGCATAAATATCGCCCAGTGCGTCTCTATTTATTTACAGAAAAACTCGCATCACCGTTGGACATTTGTGGTGAGGGTTGGGTGCAAAAAATAAAACAAAAAAGGTTCATTATACGTAACTGAAAAATTCAACAAAAACACTATAAACAGAACCGTTACAAAAGAAGGCACCATCTATAAAGCTTCTAAGATACGGATGATATTTTCTATTGAACGGGGCTGGAACATTAAAAAGACTATTCATCAAACACAGTGGCGTTATAAGCACCAGAGGCATCTCTCGAGTGGTGGCGCAATGCTGGTCCAACCTGTGTTTGAGGGTAAAAGCGCTAAAAACAACGGACAAGACAACGACTTGTCCATTGTTTTTAGCGCTTTTACCCTCAAACACCTGGATTTACTTGTCCGTTGTTTTTAGCGCTTTTACCCTCAAACACATGTATTTACTTGTCCGTTGTTTTTAGCGCTTTTACCCTCAAACACATGAATCACCAACTAGCTCAAGTGCATACCCTTCTAATGATCCAACCTGATTTTCCGCTCGATACATTGTTTTTTTTTAGACACAACCCGCTTGTTGTTTTGCTCTGACCACGCCCACCATCGGTCGGGGCACAAGATTCCCCGACGTCGCTGTTCCTACGGTCCTCAGAACGGACCATGGAGGACGCTACGAGCAAGTCTCGTACACGTTACTCTAAAAAAGTAATCAATTAGATTGCTCAAAAAGAAAAGTTATTGGCCCTTGTACAAAATAACCGTTACTTTTCCGATTACTTGAAATTTTCAAAAGTATGGAGTTGTCTACCGGTTTGGAAAGGGGTCTTTTCTACTATCCATTATTGGATAAGAATTATCTCGTTACTCCTCCAATTCGGGCAGGCCATCCTCCTGACGGACACTTGCTTCCTTGCTAGGAAAATTGTACCAACAAACCACTAGAAAGTGAAAGGAACAGAGAAGTAATTTTCGTACCTCAAAATGTACATCCTAATGAATGGAATTTAAAATTACTCCAGCAAGTAATTGATTACGACTAATTTGATTACTTGTAATGAGTAACATACAAGTCTGGGTACAAGCCATACAGGTGAATCCAGTGCAGTCTGAGTGTCACGTGATCTTTGAGACAGGTGCAATGACGCATTGTCACTCGATACGCTCAATTATCTCGGGTAATGTCTGTTCCAGTCTACCGTAATTGAAAACGGAGTATAGCCATGTCTAGAGAAATGAATCCAACCATTTTGTCAGCAGACTACCTACATTAAGTATATTAAGTATAAGGTTTTCTTTGTCCGTCTTTCCCCCCCCCCTTCCTTTCATGTAATGCCCTAAACGGGCCCTTAGGGTGTAATAAATGAAATAAAGTACTACCTTTGGTAGGTAGTGCGGTGCGGCACAATAAACCAAGTACAATACTCTAAGGACCTAACGTGTGACAAAAAGTTTTTCTAGGCAGTAGCAGCCGCATGAATAATAATGAAAAGCTCGAGTGGGTCTTTTGTATAACCGTTAGTCTAAGATTATGCTCCATGGTGTCTGGGGGATGATGCGACCCAGTACCAGAGGTCGGCATTTTAGGTCGCCCTCACTCACCCTCACCCTCACAGCCACACTGACCTAAGCCCCTCACTCACCCTCACAGCTACGCTCACCTTCAGCCCTTCACTCACCCTCATCCTCACAGTCACACTCACCTTCAGCCCTTCACTCACCCTCACTGAACTCACGCCGCTCACCGCCCTCACGCACTCATGGCCCTCAAGCCCCTCACCGCCCTCACGGCCCTCGTGCCCCTCACGCACTCATGGCCCTCACGCTACTCACCGCCCTCACGCCCCTCACTCACTCATGGCCCTCACACCCTTCACACACTCACCGCCCTCACGCGCTCATAGCCCTCACATCACTCACCGCCCTCACGCCCCTCATGCACTCACCGCCCTCACAGCCCTCACGCACTCATGGCCCTCACGCCACTGAGGCCCGCTTCAGATGGGGCAGTTTCGCCCAGAAACTTGACGTCGCAACACCAGCAACACAGGCCGCCCGCGTTCACACGCAGCAACCAATTGCTGCAATTTGCCATCATCATCATGAAATTTTACTTTCTTGCACTATTTAGACACACAATTACGCTCTAGAAACATGTTTTTATGCATTGAAATCTCCTTGAGAAGGCTAACGCATCTTTGTGAAACAGTTGATTTCCAAAAACGATCACTTTCAAACCAAGTCTTTTGTTGTCATCAACTTCGGCACGAGGTATCACGTGAAAATATTGCGTCCCTGATTGCATGCAGCCGCTTCAAACCCCTTCAAATTGTTCCGAGTTGGTCGCTTGTTTCGAGCCGGACCCGATCTCAGCAATTCGTGTCGATCTAGGGAAAGCCAGGGAACAACCCGCCATCAACACCAAAATTGCTGAGAAAGTCGCTGCGTCTGAAGGGGGCCTCACGCACTCACTGCCCTCACGCACCTCACGCACTCGTGGCCCTCGCGCCCCTCACGCACTCACCTCCCTCACGTCCCTCACACACTCACGGTCCTCGCAGCTCTCACAGCCCTCACGACCCTCACTCTCCCTCACACTCGTGAATTTTCCTGGTTCAGAAACTCACTCGCCCCACCTTACCTGTGAAGATGGGGGTAAGTGAGGGCCCTCATGAGTGAGGTTTGCCGAGGTATGCCCAGTACGGCCACTGTGGATGCGCTGCTTGGGTACCATTGGTCGTTGGGACAGAAACTTTCCGACGATAATTGACTGCAACATAGACGCGGATAAACATTTATTTTTTCTAATTTAGAACGATATAATGCAATATGTTTTTGCGGTCTTTGAATTACTGCTTTTTAAGGGTTCATTGAAAAAATTTCGAAGAAAATCTAGGATAATTCTTTTTATTGCCGTACGAATATTGCATAATTTCGACTTTTTCGATTGTTAGATAAATTCGGGGCGTAATGCAAAAAACACTTACAATAGCTGAGTGCCAACTTTTTGTTAAAAGTGAAAAAAGCATAAAATACTCTACAAAACATTTCAGTTTAAAAACCTAATTCTAAGATGTGCTAAAAAATTAAAAACAAAATGCCTATATTCGAAGGAGCGTCGCAAGAGACAAAGTTTGTCATTTTATTTTACTGAAAAAATAATCCGAAATAAATAAGTTTATCTAATTTGCATAGACCAGTTGGCACGATTTATACGTATGAAATATTTACGTTGGAGAAAGTTGTATTTTTTATTCCTCTAGCCCTCAAAGTTGCGTGTACGCCCAATTTGGAAAAATGTCGCACCATCTCGTACGCAATTTCGTTTTTAACAAAAAGAGTGTAGCGTAGTATATTGCAAAAGTAAGGTCCATTTTATTGTGTCGACATGTTTGGCTACCTGGTATATAAATTGAATTGAAAAGAAAAATAGCATGACACCTCATGCCCATCCTTATTGGAGACTGGATTGGCACGGCTCATGGGGTATAGAGCAGAACTAGGCTTTGTTTCCCGCTTCCTTGGAGCAAAACGAATGCGGCTTGTGCTCAGTTCCCTTCCTTGCCCATGCTCTGTGCCATTAGTGTGGATGCTTTGTCTCGACCCGCATAATGGACAGAAGGAATCGGTATGTGCCTCGTAGAGCATGCTTCCCCCAAGTGCAATCTGGGTCTTGAGGCGAATATTCCCGAGAGCAAAGGGAATATGCTACCGAAGCTACTTTTGGGTGGTATTTCTAGGTTTCTCCGAATAAATAGAAAATGATTTTGTTGCCATTCGAGATGATCATTGTGGACAGAAACTCTAAAGGGGTGATGCAACAAAATTTTCGTACTTTCAGTAAATACCACTTAGGATTATTTATTAGGGGTGTGCGAATATTCGAAATTTCGAACACGAATCGAATATTTTCCTTATTCGAAACATATTCGTTTCGAAAATGGCATATTCGGAAAAAATGGCGAATATTCGCGCAAACTGCGAATATTCGAGCAAGTAACGATTAATCTGCCTGCCACGCATTCCCATATGAATAGGTTTATTCACTGAGAAAGGCGTATGATGAGTGCGTTATCGGTCTGCTCCGTTTCTATCTGTCCGATGGCAGCACGACAGGATCAGTTTCGGTTGCTTTTTCACCAAGCCCTTTGTTGTGTTGCACTTTTTTTAGCAATATGTGATGTAATTGCTTATTCTATAAATTGATGCAATAAAATAATCCTCGAGAGTGAAATATAAATATAAAATAAATCTCGAGAGTATTATCTAATATAAATTAATAAAAATCAAAAGCGCAAACACCAAGAAAAGAAGAGGGGACAAGACAGAGCGCTTTTCTGTCCTCTCTGTCCCCTCTTCTTTTCTTGGTGTTTGCGCTTTTGATTTTTACTAATGTATAGCCAACTAGCCCAACAGTTAATTTTGATTCAGTATCTAATATAAATGTTCGAAAAGTAAAAAAAAAGAAGCTAGGTGCGCGCACCTAGCTTCGAATTTCGACCAAGTTCGACTTTTTCGAACCTTGAACGGATGTTCGACAAAGTTTCGACTGAAGTTCAATTTTTGTGCGCATGCGCGAAAATTAAAAAAAAAAAAAAGATAGTTGACTCTCTCTGGCGGAGGAAAAGTGCAATATTTGTTGGGTTTATTGGCATCACTGGTTCACATCAATAACTAATGAAAGAGTTAAAAGCGCATATTTTCGCTTTAAATCTACATTTCACCCTCATTTTTCTTTTAAAACATTTTGGGTTGCGGCCCTGTGTACAAATTTGGTATATGTGTGCGTGTGTGTCCTTTTTTTTTTTTTAAATCCTGGGTGGCGGGTTGGCAGGCGCACTCGCGTACGGGTTTTAACCTTTCTGCACAGCCGTGCACGCCACCATGGATCAGATTTTTGTCTGCAAATAAATATTATTATTATTATTAAATGGTGTAAACAGTGGTAACCATTTTACGAAATATAAAATAAAGTACTTTCTAAATTATTTGTTTCCCAAAATTCGACATATTCGTGTAGCAGCCGGACAACACGGTTCATAAGTCGAACTTCTTCGAACTTCAGTGAAATTTCGCAGGTTTCCCGAGTGAAAGGGTCTTTCTACTGGCAGAAATGTTGTCACGGCGCGTAGGGAGCGTTTACTTTCTGAACACGTTGAGCAGTTAATTTTCCTACACGATAATTTGTAATGAGTGCACTAAGAAGTATCTTTAGCCTGCTGTGGCCCAGTAAAATGCAGTTGCATTGATTTATTTTAAAAAGGCAATAAAACCTGCTGTGACCTCTTGTTTTGCAATTTTTTATTACAAGACACATATTCGATATTCGATTCAATATTCGAAGCCCATTTTTCTTCTTATTCGTATTCGATTCATATTCGAAAATTTCAATATTCGCACACCCCTATTATTTATTTAATTTATTTATAGGTGCTACATTCTCCAACTTGGAGACATGGTAGAAAAACGCTTAAAATATACAAAAGGTGTCCAACGGCAGACAGTGCCTTGAAATGAACAACAATGGACTCGCATACTAATACAATTCAATGCACAAATACAAAGATCAATTAATATAATAAAGCAACTAATAAGCAATAAAGCGGAGGTCAATTAATATAATAATCGATCAATCAGTGTTTATTATAGTGTCCAGGAACAACCAATCGGTCTTAGTGCTGGCACACTTTAAAAAAAATGAGCAAAAGCACACACATACGAACGAGCATACACACGTGTGCAGAAGGGGAACGTAGCTTACCAGTCTGAGAATAAAAATATCAAGTACGAAAGACACTCAAATCAACAGGGCAACTCAAAAGCACACAACAGAGACATCACCAGGTGTGAGAGCAAAAAGCAAATACTTGAATATCGTACTGACAAACATCAACCCTTCAACTGATCAGCCCTTTTCTTGCAAGAGGAAGTTTCAAACAGCGTTTCCGAACTTGCTCCTGCGTGAGTTAAAAATATCAATTGTATCAGGGTAGCGGTTATAACACTCAGCCGATCTTTGGATCGGGTTTAAGTGGCTAAAATGTCGAGCTATATAAAAAGATGATTGAAGCCGTGTAGGCACAAGTGCAACTCTAAGGCTCACTTCGGACAGAAGGCTGGGAGGGTTGATTGAGCCGTGCAGGGTCTTCAACAAAAGCAACAGATCTGCCTTCACCCGACGCTGCTGCAGGCTCAAAACGTTGACGAGTTGCGAGTTACACCCAACATTTAAACGAGGATCACAAGATAGAAATAACTTTGTTTTGGACCCAGTCGACAGATAAACTGTTAGTTTTGGAAATGCCGTTCCAGACAACCGAGGCATACTCTAGCTGGGATCTAGCTAAGGAACAGTACAGCGTGAAAAAAAGCGGACGGGCTTTTGAATTCCTTCGTCATGCAAGACGCAGCACCTAACGTGTGCAAGGTTGATTGAACCACTCTGGTGACGTGATTGTCAAATCTCAGGGTTGAATCAAAAACAACTCCAAGGTCCCTCAGTTCACTTACACGTGACAGCAGTTCGCCATGGTAACTATACGCAAAAAATATATCGTGGGTCTTGCGAGAATATGTGATTACTTTTGTTATGGAATGATTCAAACGGAGGTCAATGTCTAAACACCAATGGCCGAAGGAATATGCGTCATTCTGAAGCGTGATGCAATCCTCTAAGGTCAATATTTTTTTTGTAAAGTTTTATATCATCAGCGTACTGCATAAATGATTAATTGGATATAACTTGAGAGAAATCATTTACAAAAATATTAAAAAGGAAGGGGCCCAAGACAGATCTCTGAGGAACTCCAGGGCTTGCCTTGTACAAGGACAAGATAGTATTGTTGATGCGGACGTAGACTTGCTTATCAGACAAGTAGCTTTTTAAAAAATTGTATATTGAACCACATACTCCGTACGAGGGAAGCTTGTATAAGAGGATGTTGTGGTTGACTACGTCGAAGGCCTTACTCGGGTCGAAATAAAAAATGTCAAGCTGACCTCTATTACAAACTACTTCAGATGCGGCAGACGTAAAAGATACAAGATTGATAGATGTCGATCTGCCAGACATGAAGTCATGCCATGCTGATTAGGAATGATTATACTACGAAACTTGAAGGAGAGGAATTGATATATTACCATTTTAAAGAGTTTGGAAAAAGAAGAAAGAAGAGAAATTGGTCTGTAATTGAGAATGTCACCACTATTTCCAGATTTTAGGACCGGGACAACCACTGCCACCTTCCAGTCGTCAGGGAATATTCCTGACGTCAAGGAGTTATTAAAAATTGTGCACAGTATAGGCGTAAATAATTCATAATAACCCTTAACAATTGCAGTGGGTATCCCGTCATGACGTGCAGACAATGTGGGTCTCATTTTCTTAATACATAGCCTAACACATTCCTCATCGACAAGTACAGGGCGTGACGAGTCACCAAACCCGTCCGAGTGAGGCAATATAGTTGAGGAGCAGTTAATATTATTATTGTGGACTGACGCAAAGTGATCCGCTAACAACTCAGACATACCCTTTGCACTGTCGCTATGCTGATTCAAGACGATTTTGGACTCAATATTCTTCCCCAGGCGTGATTTAGCGTACCTCCAAAATTTCTTGAGATTTTTAACGAGATCTGATTCTACCGAGTCCCAATGTTAATCACGGTTTAAAATGTTCTTACATCGCTTTCTGTGAATTTTAAAGTCAACTTCCCACTTTGGAAGACCACTTTTTTTTAAACCTCCTGTGCAAAAAGTCTTTCCGTTTTAAAAGCTTCCCGAGTTCACGAGAGAACCAGTTAGGGAAGCGAGATTTTTTAGATGTTTTGAGAGGGATATATATATGTCCATGGCCTCTTAAAAAACACTTGTGAGTAGATATACTTGGTCGTTGACATCGGACGACTCCAACGTACAAGCCCAGTCAACACCGGACAGGTGGTGATACATTCCAATGTAGTCCCCTGCTGAATACTTATGCGATGTGTGTGGGGAAGGATCACTGGAGAGACTGAGGACTGGAGGATCCAAAACAGAGCTACATCAAGAGCAGGGTCATATCTATCCTCAGGAACCATGAAAAGTTCACTTCGAGCCACACATATACTGTCCCTGCTGTGCTGTCCAAGTTCTAAAAAAAAGAACTAAAGTTGAGGAGATAGTTGCACTTTTGTTTAGGATAAAAATTGTCAGTAAAGACTGTGTCCAATTAATACCTGGAGCGTTAAAATCCCCCAAGATTAAGATCTTGCTTCCCTGTAATCCATTTATGGTATTTTCAATGTCAGCGAGACATCTTTGGAAATCATCTGGTGTCATCTGAGGAGGAAGGTAAAACAGACCTATTAAAATATGTTCTCTCCTAGAACACTCAATTTGCACCCACAGGGACTCGGGAAATCTTTCCAAATCCTCACGTCTTTGTGAGCTGTATCGTCTGTTGACTGCGACCGATACACCGCCTCCTACTCGGCCCCAGGAAGAGAAATCACGATTGTGGCGGTAGACATCAAAACCGGGCGGAAAGTAGTTGGAGGAACTAGCACTAGGACATAACCAAGTTTCCGTTAAGCAACCAATTGAGTAATTAGAGAGAGTAATGTTGGTGAAGAACCATTCAGCTTTCGTCCGCAGGCCACAGACATTCTGATAAAATAAATCGATGTTACTCATCTTTGTATTTAGTGTTGGGCTTGTGGCAACTAATATAATAAGCAACAAAGCAGAGGTCAATTAATATAATAAAGCAACTAATATAATAAGCAATGAAGTGGTGGTCAATTAATATAATAAAGCAACAAAGACGTTATACATGATGGGGAAAACAGCTCAGAAAACACGGACTACGAAGAGGAACAAACACGACAGGACAATGCTGTACTCGCGACTGAAGAATTTTAATAAAGGAAACTAAGACAGAAGAAAACATACACAGTATCTTAAGAGATTGCACAAAAACAAAGGACCACTCTCGCCAACCGTGAAGCGTGTCAATAAACTACCCGTTCACTGCGTGACTCATGTTTTGCCGCAGGAAGGAAATTTCTTTGGCTGACAGCGCCAATGACGGTTCACTAACACATGAATGGCCATGACAGAGAATGTGGAAGGCCTCAACAATCTCTCTCGTCACCCTATCCTTGTGCGCTCCCAGAACGGTGACTCTGCCAAAGTCAGGCCGACACTTGCACTCTCTGCAATGAACGGGCAAAAGCCCCCCAACCGTAGCTCCGAGCGAATATGAGTGCTCCCGTAATCTATCATTTTGACATCCTCCTGTTTGCCCCACGTAGCACCTGTTACACGACAAAGGTATCTTATATACCATACACGAAACACAACGGACAAAAGGGACAAGGGACAAAAGGCGATACTGGATTTTAAATCTTCCCGCTCAAAGGTGGTTAAAAGGTCCATAGCGGTGTCATGCCTTGGGTCGGCCCTCAAAAAATCATGTGCCCACAAGATGACCGAAGGTTTTAGAAAACAAATTGGTAGATTGAAGGAGTCGGGGTTCCCGTTGATACTCTTGGCGGAAGTAGCCAGTTCACTTCTTAAGAAAGCTAAGGGGGTGGAGAGGTCGAGGCCGGAAAGGGAAAAGAAGCGTGTGGTAGTGGTCCCCTACCTCCACCGCGTTTCCCATAACCTGAAACAAGTAGGTGGCAGATATGGAATACCGGTAGTGTTTTCGGCGCCCAAAAAATAGGCCAGATATGTTCCAGGATTGGTGCGGGCGTAGTTGGTCATTCCAGCGTGAAGTGCACCAAGGCGCACAGAAAACCTTTTGTCCGTTGTGTTTCGTGTGTGGTATATAAGATACCTTTGTCGTGTAACAGGTGCTATGTGGGGCAAACAGGAGGATGTCTGAATGATAGATTACGGGAGCACTCATATTCGCTCGGAGCTACGGTTGGGGGGCTTCTGCCCCTTCATTGCAGAGATTGCAAGTGTCGGCCTGACTTTGGCAGAGTCACCGTTCTGGGAGCGCACAAGGATAGGGTGACGAGAGAGATTGTTGAGGCCTTCCACATTCTCTGTCATGGCCATTCATGTGTTAGTGAACCGTCATTGGCGCTGTCAGCCAAAGAAATTTCCTTCCTGCGGCAAAACATGAGTCACGTAGTGTACGGGTAGTTTATTGACACGCTTCACGGTTGGCGAGAGTGGTCCTTTGTTTTTGTGCAATCTCTTAAGATACTGTGTATGTTTTCTTCTGTCTTAGTTTCCTTTATTAAAATTCTTCAGTCGCGAGTACAGCATTGTCCTGTCGTGTTTGTTCCTCTTCGTAGTCCGTGTTTCCTGAGCTGTTTTCCCCATCATGTATAACGTCAACCAACTGGCCCAGTTCTCCACCTTATTACCTTACAACAAAGACGGTGCACCAGAAAGAAAAAGTTTAGAGCCTACAAATCACACACAGCCTGCTAATGCAATACACACTGAGCGGGGGAAAAATTGTGGGTCGTTGTTTGCACGTGTAACAAAATCTGGCGGGCTACAAGAATTAACTATTTCCTCGGGTGGCTGGTTCCACTCTCGGACTGTTCGCAGGAAAAATGAGTACTTAAAAACATCTATTCTGCAGCTATACTCGGCAAAGGCTCTGTGATTTCGATGCCTGGAGGGATATCTTGGGAGTGGTGTAATGTGTAAAGCCAAATATATAATAGTATAACTACTGCAATAAACCTACTAACACAACCTGTTTGTCCTTCTCCGTGCAAAGGCAGTCGCGAAACAATTTGAGAAAAACGGCCATTCGCAGCCACAACGAGCGGCCATGAGATCCCGATTATATGCTGCCGGTGTTTATCGCGGACACGTGCTGGGGTTGGCAAAGCACGGGACACATGCCGAATTGCGCGCATCGTTGAAATTCGGCTCTTCCCGTCATTAGGGAGATTGGGCACGAGCCACTGCTTGAATGCACGTCGAGGCATCGATTGTCACGAGCCGAAATTGAGTGCTCACGCGGTGATCTTTTCCACTGTACGAACCACGCTTAAATACTGTCACCGCGGGGATTGCGAAGCTCGATGAGAAAGTCCTGGAAATCACCTGGTCGGTAACGCCAGCAATGCGATTCCCACACCTCGGTCTGTCAAGTTTTGCCGAGGAGAGGCTGAAAAGGAATGTCCGCTTTTATCCTCGAAGTTGGGCGGGGACGCGGAAGCCTCTTGGTCAATGGTGCTGCATGCGAGTATACCTGGGTCCTGTAGTGCCAGTTACCTTGTGTAAAGTGAGACACATTTGAAGTGGGTGTGATCGATGTCCCATAACACATTCTTCAATAACCTGGACGTAGGTCGCACCGCTCCGATTGCGGAGGTCTTGTACAGGCAGCGTTGCCAACTTTAAAGTTAATTTCTCGCTAGTCTGGTGCCCCAAAATGGCTCATTTGGTGTGAAAACAGCAAGATTTTTAATTTTGGGTAAATAGTCAATAAACTAAATTCGAAAAGGAAGGACGTTTTTTTGTTTTTTTTGTTCAAACGCACGTGTTGGATCAGAATTTTAATTTCTTGTTGCACTTCTCGCACTTGTCTTTGTGTTGTCGTGACAGCACGCTTTTAAAATGTGAGCATTTTTGAAATTCATAAGGAAACCTCGCTATATCCGTCTTCTCACTTTATGAAACAATTATTTTTATTCTCCGAGCTCGCTGATTTTGAATATATTTAGTGTCTTAACAACGATATTTCTAAAAGAAAAGAAAAGCTGGAAATTTTGCTAAAGATCCTTTATTCGATTTGCGATTCCACGCCAGCAGCTAGATTTAATTTTTACCCTCCAGACGGGCATAGAGAACAGCTAAGTCTAGCGGAAAAATTGCTCAAGTTCCAACACTGGGGATAGGTTTGTGACGTGCACTTTGACGCACCTGGAAGTCGAAACAGGAAACCCCGAAAGGGAAGAAATCTTCGCTGAATACGGTTCTTAGATCCCTGTAGCGCTGAGAACTGCCGCTGTTAAAGGGGTACCCCGGAAATTTTTTTTAGCGACCCAAATTACCTGTTTTTTTCAAAATCGCTGGTTTTTGCCCTTTCTTGTATGCTATTTAGTATCTCAAAATTGATAATAGCTATTGTGAAATTGGCAAATGAAAACGATGCCAAAACCAACGTTCAAATCTACCTGCACTTTTCAGTGCTGCGACGTCCATTGAAGGCAGGCTTGCAGGTGGAGCGGGCAGTCTAGAAATGGACAATGCTGAGCACTTCTTTCATGCTCCTGCACAGATGCTAGAGTGAGCTTCAAAAGCATTCATTTGACACCATGAAACTGCTTGGAATCAATTGGAAACAAAGACTACTGTCCAAAGAGTGAACCCGTGCCTTCCGCTGACGTCTTTTTTTCGTTGTTACAAGTAGAGTCTTTCACTTTGAAAAACTCGGTGAGGACCAAAATTGAAAAATCAATAACTTCGCGGAAAAATATCAATTTCTCCCCAATATTTGGGTTACTATTTCAGCGACGTTTGTTGGTGCCTTTAGCATATTTTCGGGCAAATCGAAGACCATATTAGCGATACAACAGTGATAGAGAGCTGCAACGGTGCTGAGTTACGTTCAAGCGAGTGCCGCACGAGTGCCGTTCGTGGTGTTGGTCTAGTGTCATGCTGCATGCGTGGCTTTTGGGGGGGAAAGTCGGTCATCCCGAATCCCGCCCCAGGTGAGCGGTAGACGTCGGGAATCCGAATGACAGAGTGGGGGAAGCATTGCGCGGTGAAAAGACTAAGTGCACAGGCGGGCTGGTGGTAGCCAATCGTGTCGTTGAACACCCGAGACTGTTTATTAAAATCCTCTCGGTGGCACCTCCTCTGTATGACTGCATAATTTTTTTTTTGCGCTCCGTGGGAATCTCAATGTCAACGAGCGTTCGAACAGGTTCAAGGCGTTCCCTTCCGTGTCCGTTCCTCGGACTAAAAGTAATTTTCCTTTCCTGCACCACAGTCTCGGGTGTTGAACGGTGCGGTTTCCCCGGAGGGAGGGTGTGTGGCACTGAGCGAGCGGCTGCATTTGCAGGGGCTGGACGTGAATGCGTCCATCGACGGGAGGCCTCCCCTCCACCATGCGGCGGACTATGGCCAGGTGGACGTGCTCGAGTACCTCATTGAGAAGGGTGCCGACGTCAACGTGAGACAGCTTTATTCCTCTCCTTTTGACCCTGGTGCCCGGAACGCACCTCCGACCAGTGTTTCCCTCTAGGACGTCGTAGAAGCGGTGGTGGCAGATGCCGGTTCTGCTGCAGGTTGCTCTCAGCTTGACAGTCTGCTTCGGCAACCTGGACACTCGCGTTTTACTTTTTGCCGGAACTTGTACGCACAGCCGCGAGGCTGGTGACGTCCGATAGCGCGACACTGGGGCTTTGTCGTTTGTTGTCACTCAGGGACCACTTTCGATGCATGGGTGGACACTTGAGACACCAGTGGGAGACGCGTCGCAGGCACTGTAGATTGGGAGGGGGAAGAAGCGACTCGCTCGACGAGCCTTTGTGTAGACAGATATTGAGTGCTGTATTTTCCTGCGTACAAGTCGTGCCTTTTTTTTTTTCCAACATTTTTCTCGGTGCATTTTGTAGAGCTTATATGCAATTGTTTTTTTAATTCACGGCGCGACGCCATTTTTTATGCGCCGCGCACCATCGTTGGTAGAGCACCGCAACTACATAGACATAGGTGGTATTGCCCCTTTCAGGAGGCACTGCTCTCGCCGCACTCTTCTACACTTTTCGTAACCGACTCGAAAAGCGAGAAATTTTATGGTTTCTCTGAAGTGGCTCGATCTGGATAGACGAGATGGTGAGAATAAACCTTTTACGGCGTGTGATTGACGTTGCCTTATTCAGCCGTGGTTCTGTATTCTTTTGGTCCAGTTCAGTAACGCTGAAAGGTAAGTGGGCTGGTATTGCAGAATATTTTCTCCCATCTTCGTTAGTTTCTGTTTGATGAGTCGTTTTCATCTGCCACGCTCCAGCCGTGTTGCTACGTGTAAAAGGAAGGATTGTGGCTAGCCAATCTTTTAGAGATACCGAAAGAAGTGTGTCAAGATGAATCAATCTGCCCACACGTCGATGCTCGCGTCGTCTTCGCGACTTGGCCAAGGCTAAGCCTAGTGGTCCAAAGCTTGGTTCACGAGTGTCTGGCACGTTAATCTTTCGTTCGCTCGAATAAAGCCGAATACCTTCTCATTTTGCGTGGTTTACATCCTTTTGCTGCGAAACACTCAATGGCACCCTCCAGACAGCGCCGTGCCATGGGCATTTGTCGCGAGTCAAAACTTCAAAGTTGCGCGTCAAACCGTACGTGCAATCTAGACAATTGTGCAAAACTAGCGATACTAATGCGCGTATACGAAAAAATGCGATACCGTTATGCATGAGTGAAACTCATCTTGTGAACCATGCAAAGAGGTGCTACTTATACAATGGTGCGACTTATATACCAACTTTTCCATGAAGATGGCTCAATATGCGAATGTCCGACTTATACAGTGAAACCCGTTTAGAACGATCCCACGTACAGCGAATTATTGTCGATATCGAACTCCCGGAAAATTTAAACAAAAATGCACGTAAAAAGTATGTTTTATAACGAACAACATAGAGGCTACATCGAAAATTTTTCCCCCAGGAAGGCTTTCAAAACATGCCAACAATCGTCTTCTAGCCTGTCCCTTCCCCCAAAAAAAGAAGTAGGAAAGAAAAAAAAATTTCAAAAGCTCAAGTTGCGAACAAAATTGAGCGAAGAGAAGCGATTCAGAAAGGGGGGGGATAAAGCTAAAAAATGCACTCTGCACGCACGCACAGAAAAAAAAAAAAACTTTACATCCCAAAGCGTTTGCCCACGAAGAGAATCGATTTAAAAGAAGAGATAAGCTAAAAAAAAAAAAAAAAACTCTGCAGGCATGCAAAAAAAAAGACAAAAAAACAAAAAACTTTCCAGCGCGTTGCTACAAGGCGGAAGTGAAGAGATGAGAAAGAAAGAGAAGCTCTCGCCTTAGAACGAACTCATCGTCGAAGTTCGTTCTAAATGTTTTCTGCTATATCGAACTGATCGTAGCGTTTCCTCTGTTCGTTATAAACGGGTTTGACTGTATTCCGAAAAACTACGGCATGCGAATGCTCAATATTTACATAATTTTATACGAAGGCAGCTCCGAAATTAACGCCTCCTGTTTTTTGCCCCGTAAACTATAGCAGATCCAAACGGTGTGACAACACATCTTCATAGTACACCCTATTTTTTCACATAGTTGCCACTGTTGGCTTCACATTTTTGCGAGCAATGCACGGGAGCCTCCGTGGCATGCCGCAAAAATGTCAATACCAACAGAGCTGGTTCGGTGCGCATAACGGCGTCGTTGCTGAGAAAATGGTCCCCATGTAGTCCATCTTTCATTGCTCCGAAGAGACGGAAGCCAGAAGGGGCCATATTCGGATTGTATTTTGGGTGCGGCAAGACACTCCAGCCAAGATTAGCAATGTGCTGCACTGCCTTCAAGATAGAGAGGCCTGGCATTATCGCGTTGCGAGACAAAGGTTCCCTCGTTCTTCGGCCTGACTTTAAAGGCCTTTAGCTAAGTCAGGGTTGCAACAGTGTTCTCTGCTACAAAGGTTTCTGGCCATAATTCGCCGATTCGTATGGATCAGTTCGTTGAAACATTCTTCGTTTTGCAGTGTGACAGCTATCGCCGGTCCTAAAACGCGTCACTCGTCGCATCGCTGCGATTATATCCCCTGGTTGATCTCTGTAGATGCTTATCAGGCTTCGGTGAATGTCAATGGGTGCAATATTTTCTGCAGGCTGGAATTCAGTTAGTCACCTTTGCTTCATCACTGCTCAGTGTCGGACACCATTTTGTCAGACTGTCCCTATGTTGCCATCTTTGGCGCGGCAACAAAATTTACCGAATATTCGCGAGAAAGTTCAAACTCTACTGCGATACTTTCAGCATCAGCCTGTGGCATCTTGGGCTAGCATTATAGAATAGGATGCATTACCTTTAGAGCTATCTCATATTTATGCGTGTTCTCGGAAATTATGTTCCCTGAAAATTTTCTGCATGTGAGTTTAATATCTCGTACAAGTAGGGTTGCACTTGTTCGGTTTTTACTTTTTGTGAAATTTGAAAGGCGTTTATCGGAATTTAGATTTCGGCAAAAATTTTGTGTTTGTTGGAATTTATTTTTGCAAGATTCCAAATTTTCTGAAATTTAGAGTTTAATTTTGTTGTGTTCCAAATTTTACAAAATATAAAATAAAAATAATGAAATGTAACAATAACAAAATGAGGATGATTAATATCTGAAAACAAACATGTCCTAAATTCACCCGTGTTGAAAGGTACAGTGATGGAAGTACTGCACCATTTCCGCCAAATTGTGCCATGAACGAAAGTCTGCTACATCTTGCGTCAAAGTGCCATTTTTGCTAAGAATTGCACCACACTTGTGCCAAAGTGGGCAAAGCAAAAAACAAACAAAAAAGCTATTGGTTGACTCTAATATTTAGAGAAGTAGGAGGAAAGAAAAATGATACAAATCCGTATTTCCGAGCATCTCCTCTCACCCTATTGTTTGCTTTATCTTGGGTAAGAGTACAGTTGAAGGCTCAAACACATACAACCAGAAACATACTAGAAGCGCAAGTCACGAGACAGTCGCTGCACTTGATTTGCTTAGTCAACGGAAGACACCACACACAGGACATAGGCAAATGGCACGACATCACACTTTGACGCTGGTTGGTCCCCTTGGCTCGTAGCAGCTGCTCCGCTCTAAATTAAGGTGAAACAGAGTATTGCGATTGCTCGTCAACCTCTGATTGGTTGATGTGCCTGCGGATTTATTGCCGCCATCGTCTAAATTTCCAGACGATGTCGGCGATTTGAGGAGCTAAAAGTTTTGAGAAAAGATTGCCATATTGTAGGATGGCGGCTATTATGATAAGACAGAACCAGGGTCTTTACTGCCGATGAGATTGCTTAAGTATCGTGCCTGCCGCATGCCCTTGCGCCACCTCTCACCAGCATGTTGAGCTTCACCGCTTTGCACCAGAGTGCTAGGTGCAGCGGCTGACATGGGTTAAAACCTGGGTTAGTGCGATAGGCTCAGTAATTATGCTCAGTACTATTCCATGTCTATTTTTTTTCTTGTCTCGATAATAAGCTGATTTCCAAATTAAAAATTGCACCGAAAAAAAAAAAGAAAAAAGTGTCTATATTTGAATAAATAGTAGTCCAGGTTAAAGCAAGTAGGCAAGCGAGCTGTTTAAAGGGCCTCTGACACGCCAAAAAAAATATTTTTTTTTCATGCTAAACGTTGCAATGGCATATCAGGACATTACAAAAAAATTGTTTCACTATAGAGTTGGGTAGTTTATTTATAAAAAATAGAAATACGAGGCCCAATTCAAAGTTCCCGCCGTGCACTGTGACGCAACAGTGTACCGCAAGGTGTCGGGGTGGTCAGAAGGGAGGCATCGCCGGAAGTCACGTGAGTTGTATCCCTCCTCGTGCTTACCGCGAGCGCGTGTAATATTTTTTTAATATTTTTGTTATTCTCCGCACCTCCACGAGCGATCCAAGCAGACAAGGTTTCTTTTATTTGCTTTTCATCGCTTAATGTTGCTGTAAAGGTAGAAGAAGCGGAGTCGGTGAATTGACGTGATCAACTACAATGCCTAGAAGGTGCTGTGTGAGGGACTGTCCCGGTATTTCAGCAACTGAAGAAGAGATCACACTGCATGCATT
Organism: Ixodes persulcatus; assembly: GCA_013358835.2. Classification (NCBI taxonomy): domain Eukaryota; kingdom Metazoa; phylum Arthropoda; class Arachnida; order Ixodida; family Ixodidae; genus Ixodes; species Ixodes persulcatus. Next base: position 237,267 of record JABSTQ010010311.1, on the reverse strand, counting down.
TCTGAGAGACATACATCGGCCGCATGAGCACCCAGTAAACAAGTTCTACTCATGCTCTAGACAAAATACGTACTTTGTGCTCGACGTTTACTTGTACTTGGTACACTCACCAGTTCGTATTCTTTAGACGGCAGGCATCTACAGCCTGGAGAGTATCCGATGATTCAACGACCTCGGTGTCTCAACCTTCAGCAATGCGATCGGGCGTGTCGTATGCTAGCAATCCTAATTTCTGCGAGCGTTCTAAATTTTTTTTTCAAAACTTGATAGCTTGTTTTGCGCCCAGTATAGCCCTGTATTATCGGACTGACGGCATGCACTCGTACACTGGCTTGTACTCGCAACGCTTTCATCATTGACCTCCATCACGTCGATCCACTGACTCTTCGTCCTCAAATTTTACAGCACGCAAACTAACCAACGGTGCAGGGATAAAGAGATAGTGGAACTGAAACTTCGTTTTCTACGATCGCTCGTACGAAGAGCAGAATAATAAAAAGAAAAAAAGTCTTAGGCACGGTCGCGGAGAGCACGAGGAGTGAAACTCACGCGACTTCTGGTTAACCCACTTTCAGTGACGTAGCTCGATGCCTCCTTTCTGACCGCCCCGACACCTTGCGGTACACTGTTACGTCACAGTGCACGGCGGGAACTTTGAATTGGGCCTCGTATTTCTATTTTTTATAAAAAAACTACGCAACTCTATAGTGAAACAATTTTTTTGTAATGTCCTGATATGCCATTGCAACGTTTAGCGTGAAAAAAAAAAATTTTTTTTTGGCGTGTCAGAGGCCCTTTAAGGATAGACATAGTAACCCTGGAGCGAGGGGACAAAAAATGGGACGGACAGACAAGGAACACCCTAGTTTCGTGTCTGCTCTTCCCCTTTTTTGTCCCCTTGCTCCAGGGTTACTATGTCTATACCCGTTTTCACCTCAAGAACTGTAGTAAAAAAAAGTTTGGCTCCTTGCGGAGCACTACTCATTTTCCCCCTATGTAGATAGTTAAAGGGACACTGACACCCCCCAAATTTTTTTTCCTTTTTTGTCAGGCGATTCATTATGGTGTCGGAATACTACCCAATTAATATTTTGCTACAGAGTCACGTATTTTTTAAATAAAGCCAAAAAACGCAACTGCTCGAAAGCGAAACCGAAACTCCCGCACCACACGGGGATGTGGAGAGGATAGTGAGACTGGCGGAAGTCGCGTAGCTACACCCGACCGTGCGGGTTTTTTTTTGTTTTTTTTTTCTTTCTCCGCGTGTAGCAGACGAAATGCGTTCGCTCGCCGTGCGATTCCTTTGCATTTATGTTTGTCCCGCTCGCTGTTCTGTACTTCAAGATGAGTTGTTTTGTACATTTAAGTGTTGGCAATTAGTAGTGAGTGCCCGGGTGCCGTAGTGTGGTGAATTCCCGTGATCGGCTCCGAAAAGAATACTCCCAAGATGTTGCGTGAAGAATTGCTTCACATGTTCTGCATCTGAAGGTGGCATTGTGCGGCAGAGTGCACAAGTTTCCGAAAGATCAACGGGTCGGGGTCAATGGCTGGCTGCGATTCCTGTAGAACAGTTACGCGAAGCTCGGAAAGCAGATGCTACCCGATTCATATGCTCCTTGCATTTTGTGGAAAGTGACTACATTGAGTTTGCAGGTGTCAAAAATGAAATCCCATACCATTTAGTTCAGCGACGTATCGTCCACAACAATTTTTTTTTAGTGATAATTGTTAAAAAAAAAAAGAACTGTAAACATCGCAAAATGCTTGACAAAAAAAAAAAAAAATGGTACACCCACAGCAGGGATCGAACCCGTGCTCGCTGCGTGTAAATCGGATGTCTTTCCACTGGGCTACCGAAGGAACTGTTCCGTGCGTACTAATGGAGCCGGTAGACTGCATGTCGGTACTTCGCTGCCGATTTCCCTTCATTACATGCACTCCCGGCTTGAAGTCGGGCAGCACCACGCAGAGGCCTAATTCGCACCTCGTAAAGAAACCGTACGCATTCGTATTGAACTTGAAGTACGCACTCCGTGCTTGACGTTTGAGCGAGCGATGTCTTCAGTTCAGCAACAAGAAGGGACGACGGCTCGGCGACGTCTTCGTGCAATCGGCTTGCTGGTCGGGCGTGTCGTACGGGATGAATATCAGTTCTGTTGATCGGTCCAAAATTTCTCTTTCGAAGGAAGACAGAATTCGCCGGTACCGTGAACGACAGTTCTGAAGTAGAGGTCCAACTCCCGTCGTCCGCTGCCATCCGCTAGTCCCACGATACGCGAAACGACGCCATGTTTAGAATTTTCAGTGAACGCACAGAAGGCTTCCGGTTGTCTGTGCTACCTTTTTTTTTTCAATCAACGTATTTGCAGCTTTTTGGAAGGATTTTTTTCTATTTTTAATACTGACTGTGTGCCTTCAATGACCCACGACTTTGATTAAATTTGGTGGTCGCTTCGAAACCTTAGAAAACGGCCCGTGACCATGGAAAAGAGAGTGAGCGCGACTCAAACCGGCCAGTTCTCGATCGGCGGTTTTCGGGCGGAAAGAAACCGAATTTCGAGCCGCAAATTCTCTTCTGGGTAGTTGAGCTCTCATATGTCACGTACAACTAAAAACCTCGGCGAGCATAAATACCCTGTCAGTGTCCCTTTAAGATATATGTAGGTGAATTTCAGATTAGATATATCTTATCAAGACATACACGTTCCAAACTCCAAAAGCATTGCTTTTTTCTCCAATAACCGAATCTCGTAAGAACGACTTTGCACCACATGTGAACAATGTGCAAAACTTGCTTCTTTTTGAGGTGAAAACAGGTACATACAATAGTCAATCTTGTTCCTGCGCAGCTGTCGATCGAAAATAACAGCAAACTTTGACTTGAGTCTTGTTCCAACGCCGCTAAGGAGCCGTGTCACTTGCACGAGTGTAGGTTTTCATAATATTTGGGGGTGGTTGTTTTGGCAGTTCATAATATCAAAGTCTCGAGTTTGATAGGTTCATAAAATTAGGGGGCACATTTTTGTTAATAGACAAGGTGGATTTTGCAGTCATTTTATAGAACTTGTATATATATATACGAGCTAAATAAACTCCCATTGAAAATGGAACCTTCTCTGACTAGAGCCTTATTTCTAAAACGAACGCCCCGTGTTTCTTTGGCACCCTATCTCTTCTTATTACAAAAGCTAGCGAGTAATATGCTCCAGTATCAAAAAGGGAGCCCCAGTAATTATCATGGATAAACTCATTTAGCGACGGGGTCACTTTTTCATTTTCAAGCGATGAGCTGACAGATGTTGGCATCTGTTCCAAAAGGACCAGTGACTGCTCCAAAGCAATGTTTTGCCTGCTACAGAACTTACTATAAAAGGGCAAATGCCGCTTCAATCACTGAGGATATTTCGTTAGCTGGATTTGGCGTTGGTGCCCTTGCCATTGGAAATACTGGCTGTCCCACGACCAAGCTTGCGAGCAATGCTCGAATGAATGCTTTAAAACTATACTAAACGTCCGAATGTAGTTGCTGGCAAGCAGAGAAGCTGCCCTGCCCCCTTCCTAGGAAATGTATGGGTTCATTGTTTGGCCCGATATAAAAACACGTCCCCACTTGGTCTCAGAAGCACGAATAGTATGGTCCAAACTGAAAACCAGAGCAGTGGCTTTTGCCATGACTCACAAGTGCAGTGCTGAACAAACCTTGACGATATATGCAATAAACCCTTTGTGGTCAATAGTTTGAGATTTGGAAGAAAACTGCAAGTCACCGCTTTTCGAGACCACTGACCCGGTGCTTTAACCAAACATTTTTTTTTTCTTTCTTTATTATAATTTTGAAGTTGGGAGCTCTTTTGGATAAATTTAAATTGACAAACAATTTCCTCTCAAATTTTTTTTCTCCATTTTATTTGATTTATACGAAAGCACGGAACCCTACTGATGATATAGAGGCCTCCAATATTTGCGTATAATTCCTCAATTTTGGAGGCATAAGTTCAAAAACTACATGAATCGGTATATACCCGTTCCTTATTGTTCGATGTAGCAGAGAGCTTGACCACTCGTAATGAAAAAAGAAAAAAAAGTGATAAGACGCACTGACCGGCAGTGATACCCTACCAACACAAAATGTCTCCCAACTTCAAATCAAATCAGTTTATTCGGACAACCGTCGAGGGATACAGTTGTCTGGGGGACCCGCCACAAAAGGCACCGGCATGCCTGACAAGGTGATAGCCTCTAAATACGACGTTCTGGTGGTAACATCAGCACCTGATAAACTGAAAAAACCGTATCCGAAGATCAACTCCCAAAACGAACGACAAGAAGAATGCTCAGTCCAGCTCATACTTAGATATGTCAACTTGCAACCTCAACATTGCCTACGAAATTCCATTCACATGTGGGAGAGTGTATGTTGGTCAATCCGGGCACTGCAATAATGTAGACTACGGAGCACTGACCTTCTCCTACATTTGTCACCATCATGTCAGTTAGCCATACATGTCAAAGACAGTAAATGCAGCCCCTCTATTTAATCGAAAGTCCTCAATCGCTTTCAGAGCAAAGAGCCAGAGAACTTTTTGACGCAAAAACCATAATGGAGAAAGGAGACACAAGCATCAGCACACCACCAATATCACTGTCCGAGAAAGAGAAAGGGTACCTCAACCTTTTTTTTTAATCTGACTGTTTTTCTCTTTTTATCTCTCTTTTATCACCTTCATTTTGTCAACTTTTGTGTTTTTAAATTTTCAAAGATTTGTTTAATTTATTGCACGAATTCATTTAGAATTTTATTTTCGTCTTTCTCCTATCATTTTCTTCTTTCTCTTTTTACGCATTAAACAATCGGTTGATAGTAAGCACTTGTCCTGTTTGTATCTTTGTTCTGCCCTTTGCACTTTTGTATTTAAAATGTTTACCCAACTAGCCCAACAGTTAATTTTAATTCCTCAAGATGCCATGTCTTGAATGTTTGAGAATATACATATAGTAGCGCAATTAACTTTTAGTATTAGTATTTTTCCCACAACTTACCCGTACCTGTACCTGAAGATTATCCTTTTTTTCGTAATATTGCGATTTAGAAGTTGTATACTATGAAACAGGATTACACTGGTGGTGTGCGTAAATGTGAGTGTCCACCTCTTCATGATATACAACCTTTTCTGTCACAAGTTGTTTTGTTTCCGGTCAAAGATATCCGTGGATGCTCTTATCCTCTTCATTAAAGGGGCCCTGCAATCATATTTAGGCGTCTACCTTTTTTGCGGTTTCCACGTCTCTTGGGGTTCGGGCAAGCCAGCGGGCACGGAGAGAGTAAACTAAATATCAGCGCGCCATATTTTAACCGGACGAGGCGGAAACCTCCTCAACCTACGGGCGCGACCCACGGTACCGAAAGCGCGCGAAATGTGAGGTATTTGGTCCTGGGCTTACTACTGGTCAGAGCCGCTAAAAGCTTCTCTTTAGTCGAATTACAAAATATTGGTGGTGCGAACCGTTTCAGTTATGTATGAAAGTAGTTTTCGTTCAGTATTTTAGATCAGAAAAGAAACAAATGCAGTTTAGAAAGTCCGGAAAACAGAAATGACCCGTCGACATACCTGCCACCAAGCGGTAAAAAAGGTGGCGCATTCTAGGAAGGAATAGTGGGATCAGGCTCTGACGAGCGGCGAGCGGAGAAAGGTCCCGGATGTATGCGGCGGCGCTGCGGTTGTTTACGGACTCGAGGATCCGACCGGTTCCGAGCGTTCCGAGGGCCTTCGGCGCAGGTTTGGCTTGCTGTATGGCTGTTTTGCGGTATGGCAGGGCGAAGTGGCTCTCGTTCTGAACTTATCTTTACCCCGTGTTTGCTGTCGTTTGTGGCCAATAAAGTGTCATGCCGAATTAGTGTTTAATCGCGCAGCAAATGCAATGCGAGCCGCCCTGGCTGCCTGCTTCACACAGCCTATCCAGAACATGCTTTAGTGGCGCCCTTTCGAGCCGTTGACACGGAGTTTGGCAGCCGTGAGCGCTCGCTGAGCTCACTACCCTTCCTCTAGTTCACGGCCACTCAAGCGGCCAAAGACGTCATGAAGGAGGTTATCTTTTGCTTGTGTTTGTAATTTTAATTTGCCTATAACTTTTAAAATAAAGCGAAATTCGAGAAAAAAAAAAGTTTCATTAAGTTACTACGTTTAGTGTGCTCAGGTTCGGTGCAAATTAAAAAGCAGTAAAAAAGTTATTGCGGGGCCCCTTTAAACAGTAGTATAGAAATATTGGTCGACCATCCACCGTTGGTTTCATGTTCACTGAAATTACCCGTCGGTACATTCAAGAGAAGGTCGGTGGAGGGCTATTTTCAAAGACTCTCTCTTTTGCAAATAACACTTGGAAGTTTGATGTTACGTCTCTGTGATTTTAGCCATACTACATACCGTATAATCACGTGTAAGGGCAGCACCCCCGTATTTAGGACAAAATATTGCAAAAAAAAAAATTACAGGAATTATTTGCGTATGCGCCGCACCCCCTTGTTTTTGAGGCGCGCCGACTGTAATGCCACGTTTCTATGAATATATTTCGCTAGGTGGTGCTAGCCACCGCCCGAGCACGTAGCAGCACGCGTCCGCATCCCCGATATTTGCTCTCCACTCATCCGTATCACCGCATGGCAAAATGGCTGTCGACCTCGATCGTGGTCGGCCGTACTGTCGGGATGCATTTATGTTGCGGCAAGGCATTGAGAAAAGATGAACGATATGTCAGGTTCCGTGGTAAGCGCGAGGAATGGGGATTCAGCGGGCTCGGCTCGCGCGTGCACTCAGGTTTCCGAACGCCACTGTACGCTATGGGGAGGTTTCCTTTTGTTCTTCGATTCGTATCAAAGCGTCGTGATTTGTCTGGCGTCTTGTTTTGTCTGCCTTTTCGCGCAATCTCAGAGCTATGGGCAAGCCGAGCGCGCTCATGTACGTTCATTTCAAAATGTGGATACATTTTTTTTTTTTTTTTATCCGTGTATGGGTAGCACCTCGAAAATTTGCCCTCAAATCGGAAAAAAATAGTGCGGCCCTTACACGAGTTTATACGGTACCTTTAGGTCTTTTAATATTGGAGGGAGCTTCTTGGGTCTGGGCTGGTACCGAGTTACACAAAGACTTGGCCGTTGCTCGGACTCATTGTGGATTGTCTTGGTGGCTCCTGTGCAGGCCAAGGACAAGTATGGAATATCGGCGCTCCTGGCAGCCATCTGGGAGGGCCACACGGCCTGTGTCAAGCTCATGGTGGAGAAGGTGAGCCTGTTCCGTCTTCCCGTCTCAAGGGACCCTCGTAGCCAGAACGGAAAAAACGGGTTGCTGGAACTTTTGCGAGCTTATGAGCCCTGTCCTGCCGCGTGAGAGGCAAAGCTGGATCTCGAGGGAGAAATGTGCGTTTCTGCTTTTGTAGATCTTGGGGCAAACTGCATTTGGAAGCACTGCTGCTGCTCGTCAAGCCCCTATGCTGTCGGCGATGAGATTCACATAAGGACACTGACGTTGCACGTGACATGCCGAGCTCATTGCACACGTGAAAGGGGTACTTCGCCGATCGAATGGCATCATCGAAAACCTCGAGGGACGCTTTGTCGTGCTGACCGACAAACTGTGCACGAGTGCGCGCAATCGTTTGCACTTCCAACGGGCCGGCGAGTCTGCTAATTCATTCTTCGCGGTTCTTGGCAATGCAGGCGATGGGACGAGGAGCGGTTAGTTTGCGGCAGCCCGATTGTCGGCCTACTTGTCCATCTGGCTTTGCCATAATTTAACCCATAGCCGACGCTTGAAGAAGCCCTTGCGCAGGTGCGTCCAACCGAAGACTCGGAGAAAAAGCCGAAGCGAAGGCTGATCGGCGCCAACGAGCCGAAAGTCCCGACAAACCGCCCGACGCAGCCGGCACGCGACGTCGTTACTGGTGGCATTAACCTCGCGTCGTGCGGATTTTGCGGACGGTCTCCATTTTTTCGCTCTGAGCCTCTCGCGAGTCGGGTGCTCTCCAGCAAATGTTGCGACAGTTTGTCGTTTGGGTGATAAGTTGGCGTCGGTAAACTCTGGCTGCCGTCGGTCCGAGCGTCAACCTTTGTGCAAAGTTTGTCGAGGTAACAGTTGACGGAATGCCACCGAGCTTCGAGGACGACCGTGGGGCTAAAGTCTCTGTCGTCCGCAGCACGTTATCCGGGACTCCGGTCCACCCGAGGAGGGGGCGTGATCCAGAGGGAATCGAGGCCCTCGTTGCGGCGTGCAGGAACGGTTGCCGTGCCGAAGGCGTCGGATACTTGCCACACCCGCGTGAACCTCGCGAGGCTGGATGAGGTCACATTTGGAGAATGCCGTATCGTGCCGACTGTGGAGAAAGTTTTGGGACGCTATTTTCCATCGAGCAAAGTTGGCCGGGGGCTGTCGAGATCCAACGACCTTGCAATTCCGTCAGCTGCCATTTCCGACCACGTCTGTGGCCAGATGCTTCGGCGCCAGATCGGCTTCGTTTGGGAGGGCCGAGGCAGCCTCGTGCACACCATAAACGACATCTTCTTCTTTAGACAAGATTGTCACGAGCACGACGGATGACTTTCACAAGTCTTCGATCAGTTGAGAAAACCGAGGTTGACCTTAAACGAGTCCATGTGCATTCCGCGTCAAAAGCGTTGACTTCCAGAAACTGTCTTGCACCACATCCAAAGAAAGTGACTGCCACACAGCGATGAAACCGCCGGCTGATGTCCGTGAAATCTGCCGTGGTGAGTGCGTGAAGGGCGTGTGGTGGGTGAGGGCCATGAGTGCGTGAGGGGTGTGAGGTTCCGTGAGAGTGAGTGAAGGGCTGAAGGTGAGTGTGACTGTGAGGATGAGGGGCTGAGGGGGAGTGTAGCTGCGAGGGTGAGGGGGAGTGAGGGGCTGAGGTGAGTGTGGCTGTGAGGGTGAGGGCGACCTAAAATGCCGACCTCTGGTTACTACAAGAAACATACTTTTGGAACCAGCTTCTTGTCATTTTCAGGCTATGTCAGATATCAGTGTATCGTACGATGAAGTTGTGAAACTTCTTTCTGAACTAAAAACTAACTCTTCCACTGGTGCAGATCATATACCTTATTCTTACTAGAATGAAAAGTTGGGCTAGTTGGTATGAATCCATATTGAAAAACAGCGCGAAAACCACACGGACAAAGAGAAGAGAACGCACAGGACGAGGCGCTGTCCTGTCTGTTCTCTTCTCTTAGTCCGTGTGGTTTTCGCGCTGTTTTTCAATATGGATACCTTATTCTGTTTTGAAATCTTGCGTACCCATTATTGCCAAGTTTCTGGTTGTCTCGTTTAATTTATCTTTATCTCCCAAGAAACTGGCTAAGGAATGGAAATTCGCAAGCGTTGTTCCTGAGCGTAAGAGTGGTCCCCATTCTTTGGTTTCCAGCTATAGACCCATTTCACTAACCAGCGGTATTGTAAGACTCTCGGAGGCAACGCCAGAAAACACAAATAAAACTAAGCTAGCCGCAGCACGACCTGCTGCACTCTACGATAGATCAGCACCCTTTGTTGGTTCCAAAAAAATGTTTCTTTGGAGCTGACGTCGTGCAGCATAGCCACTACAACGGAGACAAGCTAGCTCAATTTGAGTGAAGCTTTGTTGTCGTCTTTCTCGTTTGGAGATTTATTTATTTATTTATTGCGCCTACCAACAACCATGGGCTTATAATGGTGGTGCACAAAAAGAAGATATTCAGAACAGAACTCTGCAAAAACACACTATATCGAGAGTGGAATGCTCCTCTTGAATGACGAGAGGTTATCGTTGAAAATGTCAATAAATGATGCGTCAAGAAGACAAAAGAAGTTCTGAATGCAAACTATCGTAGACAAACGATACATGGGGTTGATGGCGAATGTGCAATTGCAGCGAAAATGTCTCGCAGGAACGTGAACCTGGATGCAAGATAATTGAGCAGTCATAATGCACATGCAAGCACCGGAACAAAAATATTAGGTCGCCACTTTCTTGTCTAGATTTTAACCCAGTGAAACCCAAAAATTTTGATAAGGGTAGGGCTGACGCAAGTTTTCTCTAGCATGAAATGTTCTCGCAGACCTTTTTTGGACTTGTTCTAACGTCGCCGCAGCTGTGCGACTGAGGTGGTTCCAAACAACCGATGCAAAATCTACTTTTGGCAACATAAGGCATATGAACGAGTCATAAAAACAAAATTGGTCGTGAAACATAACTGAGGCGATTGACAATACTCAACACTCTAAAAGATGATAGCAGGATCATGCAAACATGACTATTGAAGTTCATGTTCTTGTCAAGCATTACACCTAGGTCACGCGCATCCGACACACGCTTGGGCGGGGGGAGAGCTGCACTAAAATGAAAAGCGAATTGAATTGGGAACTGCTTTCTTCTCGACAAGAAAAGTTGAGACTGAAGTTTTTATTTCTCATATATAATAATAAAACTGGCATTAACAGAGAAGTATATTTAAAACACCCACATTATGTTTCTAGGCGGACTGAACATGCTTTCAAAATCCGAGAGTACCATGCCAGGACGAACATGTATGCAAATTCTTTTTTTGTTAAAACCATTGCAAAGTGGAATAGGCTGTCTGAAGACCAGGTGTGCTCTACAAATGAAGATGTATTTTTTTCAAAACTGTAACCCCCCTGCAATAACGCCTCCGGGCAATGCAAGGTAATCTTTGAATAAAGAAAAAAAAAATAAATAAAAGCTGTTCCGAGATAGTATCTGCAAAAATGGGGTGAGTTTTGCGCGAGGGCGTTATCACTCGTGATTTTACAAGATTCAGGCCAAGTTCGTTATCTACCGTGGTTATGCGATCATAAGTCCACTCGATTATGAGTTAACCTCCCCACATTGCACATCAGCAAAACAAAAACACTTTAGGGGTGCATTTTACTGCAAACACGTGAGAATGGCGGGGTGTGTCTTTCAAAAGCCCGGCATCTAACGCTCGCTCAATGCCTTCTGGCGTGCTTTGGCTGCGCATGCACACGCGCACGAGATGCCCAACCGCTATCGAAGCTAGGAAGCTCGTGCTGGGGGTGGGACAACTGAAGCTGCTCCCCGTTGCTCTCGTTAGGCTCCTTCGATTTCCCTGCACCTTTGCAGAAACGTGTAGGACAATGTACTTCCGGTCTTATCTCAGTGCACACACGAGAAGTACGGTGCCCTACACTTTTCTGCCCCGGTGCAGGTAAATCGAACGAGCCAACTCTGTCTTTGACTAGACACTACGATTCGTCCCCACTGGCGCTGTCCCTCCCGTCGGCGTCGCTGCTACGTTCTCAAAACCCGTCGGCGGCATCGTTCAACGAACTCTCGCACTTCGCGAATGACCGCATCTTCCGCGCAAGCTCGGTGATCGCACCGCGGGTAGAGACCAATCACGCACTCCTGCGACGTACGTCGCAAGTCTGACCTCCATAAGGCATGCAGACCTATCCAGACGTAGGCCCGCGAAAGCCTCTTAGTTTGCCGTCGCAGTTAAGATCCTGCGCCGTTGCGACACCACTGGAGCACCACCCACTCCAACAGGTCAAACTTGCGTCCAGCGGCGCAGTTGTTGGTTGCTTTTGGATGAAAAATGGCCATAAACGAGCACCAAAAACCTAAACTGCCTGGATCACACGTGTCAGTGCAGAGAACTTAGTTGGCACTCCAGCATGATCTCGTCACTAAATCAAATGATATGCGACCGTGAATCGTGCGAAAAAACTGCGTAAAAAAGCAGCGGTGAGTGATACTGTTCCAGTGGCCATTCCGGAGTGGCTCTTACTTTAAGTGCCACCATCCCGGGACTCCAGGAGGCAGGCGCGCTGTTCACTGCTGTACGTTTGGGCTGATTTGCGAATCGCTATTAGTTGTACTCATTCACGCAGATAAGAAAAAAAATAAAAGAATAGATATTGTAAATTGAGCGCTCAGAACGGCGCAATGCTACAGGTGAACTCATAAGAAGCTGAGGTGTTCTTGATATTGCCATGCTCGTCGCCAAGCAATCGCATGCTGAGGCCAAATGGTTGCCAGTGCTCAGCTTTTGCGCGGAGGATCCAGGTTCGATTCCAGGGAGCGGAATGTTAATTAATTTATTCTACTTTTCGTTCTCGTAAGCTCGAGAACCTTCTCGTCCGATCGAGTTATGAATATTCCACGCGCTAGACATTCTACGCCGAATGTTCGATACCCACGCGGGTACAAACTGTGCTTCGCGTGGCGAGCCGGAGTCAGTCTCGCCCCAGCATTCGATCCTGCCGTTTCCCTGCCATTGACGCCTGCGATGCTAGCCTTTTCTATTCTTGTTTTGGGCGCAAGTTCGGCCCATTAAACGTTTAGTTTGCTTCAGTTTTCGTTGCCTCATCAATTGCCATCGCGATTGTTTAGTTTTTTTCGGCCGTGTAATGATTTTGGTTTGATTATCAACTGACGCCCCCACTTCGGACTCTGAAAGATTGAAAAATGGGTCGATTTATATTTGTGTGACTGTGGTACACACCACTGACTGATGGCATCAATGGTAATTTGTAACAAGGTACAGTCATGTAAGCATCATACTCTACGATTTAACTTTATACTGTCTGCAAACTGTGACCAAGTGGAGTGCTGTATCACATCAGGAATGTCAATCACAAAATTATTAAAGACCAAGGGGCCGAGGTTAGAGCCCTGTAACACTCCTCAAGAAAGTGGAAAAAAAGTAAAAAAAGTGACTTGGCGCTTTTATGAGGAACGTAGTTCAAGCTGTCTCGGAGATAGCTAGAGAAGCATGAACAATGATCAATACTTCAGCCATAGGGTGATCATTTATGCAGTAAAATTTTATGACTGACCCAATTAAAGGAATTACTGCAAACGAAATATAGTTGCTTCAGTTTGTTTGCGAAAGCTAACACTTGATGCCATGTCGCTCAGAAAAGCTACAAGGTTATTTGCAAGCGAACGGCCGCTCGTTAAACTGTGCTGATTCTCGTCTATGACTCCCAGATGCTAGATCGATCAATCAGCGTTTATGTCAGCTTGAAACAAAAACTGGGAGTGACGAGAAAAAAGCAGTGTCGTCCACTGCTTGACGGGCTTCGCTACCCTTACAAGTCAGCAGTGTAGATGTGGTATAGAAAAAATATATATAAATAAAATTAAAGGCATATTGAGGTACACATAGTTTTGCACATATGCCACACATGTTACGCATAGCTGAAGTACAGGCAAATTATAGAAGAAATTATAGATGCTTGTCAACAACTTTTTCTAAAACTTCAGGAAATGCCGCAGAGGTAGGCCTGATATTATTAATGGAATCCCAGCACCCTCCTGTTCCAGGCAAATGGGAAAGTGGGCTGTTCAAAGGACAGTGTAAATATGTGAGCGAGCAAAGAAGCAGGAATTTATGCAGCAGCCTTTCACAATAAAAGAAGGGATACTATTGTGGCCACGAGACCTTTTAGGAGAAAGTTCCCTAATCGCAGGCAAGACGTCATCATCCGTAATTACAGGAGGTGTGAAAAGGTCAGACAAGTTCTGGGAGGTATCTCCTTGATGTAGATTTCTAGATTACATACATCATCAGGATCTGCGATATACTTACCGTAGAATACCGCGCATCCGCCCATTCCACATTAAACGCCCATTCCCAAATTTCTGAGATCTGAGAAAATATGCGCATTAGATTGATATGTAAAATTGATGACCGGACAAGCGCCCGTTTCCCATTTTTTCGCGATTATCTCTAAATTTTCAGTGGGCGCTTGTCCGGTATTTTACGGTAGTAGTATAAATAAATAAATAGTATCTTCAAGCAACGTAATGCTCTGTCTGGTATGTTTATGCTTTGTGCAACTGTGTACCTTCTCAGGGCTAATGGTTACATTCTCAGTGATGGAAGTGCTGTGCCAAATTGCGCCATGAACGAGTCTGCTACATCTTGCGCCAAAATGTATTTTTTTGCTAAAAATTGTGCCACACCTGCGGCCGAGATGGGCTTAAAGCGAAATAAATTAATATTTTATTATTGGTCAACTTTAATATCCGGAGAAGTCGAAGGAAATACAAATTGTGCAAATATGTATCTCGCAGTGTCTCTACTCACCGCATAGTTTATTTCGTCTTAAAGGCCGACCTACAGAATCGTCTTCTGCCGGGCAGAAAACCGGTTCCCTGCTTCCTTCTCTCCATTCCCTCTCCTCCTCTCCCCACAGGAGCGAGTCTGAGCTATTCTCCGCAGAAAAGAGGAGGGTCACCTTCTTTCTCGAATGGAAAGGAGGAATTGAGAAAGAGTTTCCTCTTTCTGCTTGTTGATCGGTCTTACCGTAAAATACCGCGGAAGCGCCCACTTCGGTCAAGCACTCTATTAACATTTGTAAAGTTGGAAATTCTGCAAAATTAAGCTCCCGATTTGACCGGACAAGCGCCATGTCCAGGTTAACCCAATTTTCGGTGAAAGTGGGGCGGTAGGTCAGAGCACAGTCGAAGACTCAAACACATACAACCACAAACACACATACTAAAAGCGTAAGCCACGGGACATTCCCTGCACTTCGTTGCTTTAGGTGGTGAAGAAACGCGTACAAGAAGGTGACGAATGCCGTTGATTCTGAGCATCAACCTCTCTGGCCGTTTGATGCGCTGGCTGGTCGGTCGCCGACATCGCCTAAATTTCCGGACGATGTCGGCAAATTCAGGAACTAAAAGTCCCTCAAGAAAACTGCAAAGTAGTGGGATCGCCGATTGCGGCTACTGCAATAAAACGGAGCAAGGGGCTTGTACTCATGATCAGATCCCTCGATGGTCACGTCTGCCACAAGTCTTCGTTCCGTGGCTGCAGACTACTGTGGCACTTCTGCCTCTCACCAGCGTGCGCGCGTCGAGCTTCACCGCTTTGCACCGGAGTGCTAGGAGCAGCGGCTGACCTGGTGGAGCGCCTTGCTTAGAGCGATAGGTACGGGAATTATGCTCAGGATCATTACAGGTCGAAATTATTTGTCCTAGTTGTAAATTAATCTCTAATTAAAAAAAGAACTGAGCAGGGAAAGAAGAGAAGAAAACACGGGTCTATATATATATACCGTAAAATTCCGAGCAAGCGCCCCCACCCGAGCAAGAGCCCCCCCCCAACTTCACCTCTAATTTCACATTTCCGCGCTGTTCCGGGAAAGCGCCCCCCTCTCCGCTCCGCACCCGTATCACGCACCGCGCTGACCGCGCCCAGGCAACACTGGCCTGCGAAGTTCAGTGCAAGAATCCAATCCAATCCAATCCTACTTTGCAGCCCGATCAGCCCGGTCACTACGCGCCACTGTCGCTTTGTTTTGGGGATGTCAGGTCTTCTATGCGTTCTTACACAGTGGCAAAGAAAATCGAGGTCGTCCAATGGCATTGTGAAAACGAGAAAGACGCACACTAGACGTACGTCTCGACACATCAAACTCGACCGGATACGGGAATGGGACAAGAATTTCGACAATTTGCTACAGTCAAACTATGGGAAAGCCGAAGTTCGACGAAAGCTAAGTAACGGCGCGCCGGTGTTCAGTGAATACGTGGACAACGCACTCTTTTAATACCTGGAGCGCGAAGGAAGTGCAGAATGAGCCATTAGCAACCGGCTTCTTTCTGAAGAGGCTGTCAAAATAGCCAACGGCATGCACTCGGGAAACATCGCGGAATGCTGCGAACTTCTTTTTGCGGCCGACTCTGGGGGGGTTTTGAAAGTGATTAACATAGCAGTGACAAATCTTTGGCCTAATAAAGTCTATGTTCTCAGAGATAAATAAAATATTAAATCTGCAGTTCGCTTTTTTTTTTTTTTCTTTTTCGGGCGGAAAACTTTTGTCGTCGCCATCTTGAATTTTGGTGCCGTTCCGGGATAGCGCCCCCCCTACATTGCAGGTAATTTTGACGTGCGTGCAGGGGGGGCGCTTGCTCGGAATTTTACGGTATATATATTTGAATAAATACGATAGTCACGGTAGAGCGAAAAAACGACTACGACTATCGGAACAGGAAGCACCGATTTCTCTCTCCTCCTGTAAGCTTGAATTGTTTTACGCTATTCCGATCGTTTTGGCTACCGCGAACAATTACTTAGTCACTGGATCCTGCAGAGGTACCCTGTCGGCTAGAAAGCGACAACTAGCGACCGAGTCGCCACACCTCAATGACGCGGTTCTTGAAACCTTGACCCCGGGCACTAACATGGATACCGTGGCTACCACAAGCCAAGTTCCAGGCATGGAACTACATTTACCATTACAAGGCCAGCCAATGGCAAATGAAGACTCCAATAATGATATCCCATTGAAGAAACAATGCTTGCAACTTCCTCAAGAAAATATGGATGCAAGAATGTCAACCTACTCAGTTAATGAGGAAAACAATGACTTTCAGGACGGGACTGATTTCACCCAAGTCACCGTGCGAAAAAATTGCCCAGCTGGAATCCCCTTGATCATCAATCCAAAGCAACACGGGGCTTCTTTCTGGAAAATCAATCCAAACAAGATTGCAAAAGAAATTGTAGCAGTATCACGAGAGAAGGTACTCGCCCCACGCATAAGAAAGGATGACACTATCACCGTCAATGCGGCATCACTAAACGCGACAAACAGACTACTTGCGATGAAATCCCTAGTCGGAATAGACGTGTCAGTGACCGTCTCCGAGTTGTACACCCGTAATGTTGGCAAGATCAACAATATCGCAGTCCAATATTCAGACTTTGAATACTCGACTACTTAAAAGATGCTGGTGTCATCGTGGTCCAGCAGCAAATTTCATACTCAAGGAAAGAAGACGGCTCCATGGAGCAAGAGCCAACGGAAAGTGTCCTGCTTCAGTTCCCGCAGGATCAGCCGATGCCCTACCAGGTTTCCCTGGGATTCACGAGCCACCCGGTGATGGAATACTTCGGCATCCCGACACAGTGTTTCCGCTGCCAACGGCACGGACACATTGCAAGACAATCTCGTGGCCAACAGAGGTGCAAGGTGTGTGCAGGGTCACACAGCTACGAGGAGTGCATGAACAAAACCAACTCAAAATGTGCCAATTGTGGAGAAAAACACTGTGCTTCGTATTCAGGCTGTCCTCATAAAAAAGCAGCCGCTGCGGCCAGAAAACACGAGATCCTGAATGGACCGATAGAAAACAATCGCTCCCTGTCCCCATGCCTAGAAATTATACACCCACCCCCTGTCCCTTTGCCTCCTCCCCACCCACCTCCCCTCCCTCCTCGACCTCCTCGATGAACACAGCAAGTCCAGATGTCTCAAAAACCTCCCAGGTCATTGTACTCGGACGCACACAAGCGTCGCCAACAACACGGCCAGATATCCCACCAAGGCACGTCTACTTCTGGTCAGGCTGCTGGAGGAGACGGGCCAGCAAGGATCCCACCAGCTCCCTGCACTCTAAGAAAAGGCATTCATTGACATGAACACCATCCGCAATACTGGGAGACCCGAGCGATGTTGAACATTCACTGGTACCCATGTTTTTTGCGGCTCTTCGGGCTATACTTGATGCTGTACCATCAGCCAACAACCTACCGGAAGTAACAGCGCTATTTACTCTAGAAAGGTTAGTTATGTCGTCACGTGCAACAATGAATGAGGATTATTTTAATGCCTGACATATACAGTCATACAGGAATATTTCAGTGGAACACGAATGGATTACGGAAAAAGTCAGGCGATTTTCGTCAGTTTGTTGCACAATATAATATACCAATACTTGCATTATCAGAAGCTCGAGTACATGATGATTTTCGTCTTTCAAATTATGTACTATACAAGTCATCTCGCCAACAACGCCAAAGCCGAGCGTTATTGGCGGTACGGAGAGATATAATATCCGTGCCCGTGTTTTCGTCAACTACAGAAGTTCCAGAATTTGTTGCTTGCAAGGTACGATGTGGTGAGACTATGTTGTACTCGGACTCCGCTAACCCATTCGGAATTCTCCGCAATTTTCAGCCACATTTCTACTCCTTACATAATATGTGGAGACTTTAATGGCCACCACACAATGTGGGGGGAGTGACCACTGTGATCAACGTGGAAATCTCATCGGAAAATATATGGACGAGAACAACATTTGTGTCCTCAACGACGGGTCCCCAACGTTCGTCCGGGGCCATACCTATCAGCTGTTTGGATCTGACACTAGGTTCTCCAGACATTTCACCTCAAGCGACATGGACGACTGATAGAGAAACCCGAGGCAGCGACCACTTCCCAATTCTCATTCCGCACCCAATTTTCTATGTTCGTGGAACATTATCGAGTTCGGACAACGAATTGGAAAATGTTCAGGCACTTCAACACTCTGAACCTTCCCAATGTAAAGGAACCCGAGGAATTTGCAATCTCTGTTTTAAACAATTGTGAACGAGCAACGCGTCTTGTGACCGTACCTAGTGGACACGTTGGCGTCAATGGCGAATACAAAAAATTACGGGCAATAAGGCGCAGAGCAGAACGTTGTTATCGAAGATCTGGTCATGTTAAAGACTACAATGAGGCCCAACGCATTCCCAAACTAATACGACGAGAGCTACAAATTCTCTTGATTCACCAATGGAAGCAGTTGAGCACTACTCTAACTCCATTCACTCGGATACCGAAGGTATGGAAGATACTTTGTTCTCTTCGTACACCAGTAATACAAAAACAACCTTTTCGGGCTCTAGCTCTCCTTCGAGGTACATCGGAGGTAGTAATTGCGAATGAATGTTGTGCTTTGCTAACGCAACCAAGGGATACGGTGTCCTCCTTAGAATACCGTTCTTCTCACGAGAAAGCGACTCGTGCATTGAAGAAAGAGCTGCACTCAGTGCAAACAGACCTAGACTATGAATTCAACACCCATAAAATAGAGTCCGCGCTACAATATATTTGAAAATCAACAGCTCCTGGTCTTGATAAAGTCAATTATGACGCTCTTTAAATCTTGGCCCTGCTGCTACTACCGGACTTCTTGAAATAAATAATGAAATTTGGAGAACAGAAAAGATACCTGAATCATGGAAGCTGGCTAAGGTAGTTCCGCTACTAAAGCCTGGAAAATCAGCGTTAAATTTAGATTCATTCCGTCCTGTTAGCTTAACAAGTTGTGTCGGTAAACTACTTGAGAAGATGATACATAATCGCTTACAGTGGTGGCTCGAAACAAGTGAGGCGTTCCCCGAAGAGATAACAGGATTTTGCCCTCGAAGGTGCACAATGGATGGCATCTTAGATCTAGCACCTGTCCTGTATACTTCTTGTCCTTGTCCTTTTTGCGCTATTTTATATATTTTAGATCTCCTCACATGCGTTGAACACGAAAGCAATAATGGAAACTCTTCCTAGATATTCGTCGAGCATTCGACACTGTTAGCCATGCTGACGTTCTTGAAGGACTCGTGCGGCTAGGTGTACGTGGACGGATGCTTCGGTGGTTAAAAGAATTTCTTTATTGTAGGAACATAAGAGTAGAAACGAACGATGGAGACAGCATGAGACATGAAATACACCATGGAGTACCCCGAGGCAGCGTGCTGAGCCCTACTCTTTTCAATGCAGTAATGGCACAGCTACCGCAGCAACTTGAATCACCTTTAAAAATATCCATCTATGCGGATGACATAGGTATATGGATCTCTGGTTCATCTCGAGATATCCTAAAGAATAAGTTACAAACGGGCTTAGACACCACTTTTACATTTCGAAAAGAACGAGGGATGGAAGTCTCTGCCGCGAAATCAGCATTTCTGCCATATACAAGAAAGAAACTCCCTGGGCCTTAGGCTAGATCTCAACGGAGCACCAATTCAAAGGGTTACATCCTATAGATTTCTTGGTGTTATACTAAATCAATCTCTGACTTGGTCCAAACATTTAGACATGTTAGAGAGTAGAATTAATTGTGCGATGAATGTATTTCGCTGCCTTGCGGGGGCAAGATGGGGAGCATCAATAGATACAATGCATTCATTCCACACGGCGCTAATACGACGAGCGATTGCATATTCTATTCCGGTGTTAAACGGACTTTCCCGCACATCAGTCTCGCCTTACCTACATGCTAGTAAGAAGCTTAAGAGTATGCCTAGGTTTACGGCGCTCAACATCCAGCGCACTTGTACTCGTAACGGCAAGAGAGCCGACTATACATATTCTAAGAGCACGGGAGATATGTCATAATTTCTTTCGACTCTCCACCCGGCCTCTGTTCAATGATATTTTTACTCGCAAAGGGACAAACTTTCTTTCAACACTGAATTCTTTTCCATTATGGATTCCTGAACAACCTAACTGGATTCAAGAGATTTGTAAACCACCCTGGACGCTACCATTACTGGAGATCAACATGGACATTTCAGGAATGCAAACAAAAACATCTGTTAACACACAGATTGCAAGAACATTGAGTCTTTCACATCTGGAAGAAAAATACAGTAGAATCTCGATAAACGGAAATCGCTTAAACGGAATTGTCGCTTAAACGAAACAAATATCGCGGAGTTGTTTGGTTTTGCATTCATGCAATGTAAAAATATTCCCGTTAATCGGAACTCAAATTCTTGCGCCTCCGGGTAAACGGAACTGAAAACGAAACTAGGTATGTCGCCGACATATTTTTCGCTATCGCAGAAAAGAAAAATAACTCTGGAGTAATAAAACTGTATTATAAATGTTCTTAATAGGGGCCCTGCAATGACTTTTTATTGGTTTTTAATTTGCACCGAACCTAAGCGCACTGAACGTAGTAACTTAATGAAACTTTTCTTTTCGCAAAATTCGCTTTATTTTAAAAGTTATAGGCAAATTAGAATTACAAAAACAAGCAAAAAATAACCTCCTTCATGACGTCGTAGGTCCTGGCTTGAGTGGCCGTGAACTAGAGGAGAGATAGTGAGCTCATCAAGCGCTCACGGCTGCCGCACTCCGTGTCGACGGCTCGAGAGGGCGCCACTAAAGCGTGTGTTGGATAGGCTGTATGAAGCGGGCGGCCAGGGCGGCTCGC
Source organism: Ixodes persulcatus (assembly GCA_013358835.2). Classification (NCBI taxonomy): domain Eukaryota; kingdom Metazoa; phylum Arthropoda; class Arachnida; order Ixodida; family Ixodidae; genus Ixodes; species Ixodes persulcatus. Next base: position 216,234 of record JABSTQ010010311.1, on the reverse strand, counting down.
ATTGCATTTGCTGCGCGATTAAAGACTATTTCGGCATAACACTTCATTGGCCGCATATGACAGCAAACACGGGGTAAAAATCAGTACAGAACGGGAGCCACTTCGCGCTGCCATACCGCCAAATGGCCTTTCTACGCTCCGAGACCTTTCTACGCTCGTCGTTCGTCGGCGCCTCATCCCACTAGCCCTTTCTAATATGCGCCGCTTTTTCCGCCGCTTGGTGGCAGGTATGTCGACGGGTCATTTCTTGTTTCCGTACTTTATAAACTGCATTTGTTTCTTTTCTGATCTAAAATACTGAACAAAAACTACTTTCATACATAATTGAAACGGTTCGCGACACTTATATTTTGTATCTCGACTAAAAAAAAAAGTTTTTAGCGGCTCTGACCAGTAGCAAGCCCAGGACCAAAAACGTCACATTTCGCGCGCTTTCGGTACCGCGGGTCGCCCTCGTCGGTGGAGGAGGTTTCCGCGTCGTCCGGTTTAAATATGACGCACTGATATTTAGTCACTCTCTCCGTGCCCGTTGGCTTGCCCGAACCCCAAGAGACGTGGAAACCGCAAAAAAGGTAGACGCTTAAATATGATTGCAGGGCCCCTTTAATATTTTTAGCTTTATTGCCCAAAATTAGCATGTAGGTATGTTTTTTTGGAGTTTTCTTTTCTCATTTTTATGCATAGGTGGCTATGTTGGGTAGGCTTGGCTCAACAGGGCTTCTGCTCGCATCTTAGGCCTAGTGTCCTACTTTCTGCGATGGCGGCCACGAAGCGAAAACACCGTGCGCTCACGTTAGAAAAAAAAGATTGAAGTCATTAATGATTTCGATAGCGGTTGCTTCACAAAAACGGCGCTTGCAACGAAGTATGCCATTCCCAAAAGTAGCCTGACAAGGATTCTTCACGACAAGGAAAAGCTGCGGAGTGCGTTCAGCAGTACGCAATTTGAACCAAAGAGGATGAGGCTGTGACTCCCCGAACACGAAGAGCTTGAGAAGTGCTTGGCGTTGTGGCTAAGAAGAGCCCGGAGTGAGAACCGTCCCGTCACCGGACCCATAATGTGAATATACAAACGCAGCAATTTCGTGTTTTTGTTCATTATTTTGCCTTCTACATTCACTTGCTGGTGTTTACAAATTGTGCACTTGTGGAAACAGCATTTAAGCTGGCATTCAACATTTTTAGTGCATACTCTCAGTAAATGAAACTCCCGATAAATGGAACAGATTTTTCTGGTCCCTTCAGGTTCCGTTTATCGAGATTGTACTGTATAAAGACGACATCCACGTGCATCGACATCAGCCTTTGCTGTACCTGATTTTAACCATTGGTCATCCTTTCGACTATCGCATCCTACTTCCTCAACCACTGCGGAATTACATGCTTTACTTGCGGCTGCAACGTACATAAAAATCAACCCGGCAGTGAATTCTCGGGTAATATGTACCGATTCAAAGACAGCTTTGCAATCTATTAAGACTGTGAATAGTCGTAGTGAACACAACTTCCTTGTACACAGAATTTACTTAGAACTCTCTGACGCCATCGCATTTGGCAATACTGTACATTTACAGTGGGTCCCCTGGCTACTGGAGTTTCAGGAAATCGCCAAGCTGATCAATTGGCCACCGCAGCCCATACAATTAACAACGTCCACCTCACACCTTTCACAAAGAGCGACGCCAAAAGATACATCCGTCGACTACGTGAGCGAGTGTCTCACGATGAGTGGCTTAGCAGCATCCCAGAAGACAGCCTGCTCCATCTAATCGACCCAAACCTCCGTTGCCCAGTATACACCTATTCAGCCAGATCAATCGACACCCTTATTCATCGCCTTCGACTTGGGGTAGCATACACGGGAAGCTTCCTTCACCGGATTAAACAACTAGAAACACCGAGTTGCACGTGCTACAACCCGGTCGAAGACGTCGAACATTTAATCATGGACTGCCCGAGATATGATCGGTGGCGCGCCCGCTTACGGATTAGTCTCGGGATTCTTAACAATCGTCCATTTTCTCTCGCCAAAGCTCTAGGTCCTTGGCCCGACTTAAAGAAACAAAAGCGTGCATTAGCCTTACTAACTGCGTTTCTGAAGGACTCAAAGATAGAAGCCAAATATTAAGTTCAATGAATACGAGTTACTGGTATAGCAGGATCTAATTAGTAAAATTCCGAGCGAACGCCCACGTTTGAAGGATCGCCCACCCCCCCTTTTTGTCCAACATCTGTTAGGAACGGTATTCCGATACATCGCCCTCCCCCCCGATTCCCGCCGGACGTCACGCGATGTCCGACGGGAATCGCGCGTCAACGGCGCGATCTGCGGTCCCGCGTTTTTGTCTGCGATCTGCGCGCGTGAAATGCGTGAAATGCAAATCTGCTGCGTTTGCGATCTGCGCTATCCGTTCCCGAGTTTTTAGCGGATTCCCGTGTTTTTGCCCGCGATATCGATTCCTAGCTGTAACACGCGCGAGTTGTTCCGCGTGTATTATTGCATCGTGAAATGCGATTCTGCTGCGGCCGCGATCTGCTTGATTTGTTTCCGTGACATGCGGGTTTGCAGTGGATTCCCGCGTTTGAGTCCGCGATCTGCGCACGCAATATCGGTTTCCGCGGCATCCGTTCCCGTGAGATACGAGTTCTCGGCGGGTTTCCGCGGGTCCATCGCGCTGTGAAACGCGCGAATCTGCTGCGTCTGCAACCTGCGGTATCCTTTCCCGTGACACAGGAGTTCGTAGTGAATTCCGGAGTGTTTATCGAATCGCGAAACGCGAATTCGCCGTGTCCGTGATCTGCAGTATCAGTTCCCGCGTCACGCGGTTTGTAACGGGTGCCCCCCCCCCCCCCCCCCCCCCCCCCCCCCGCCCCGCCCCGCCCCCCTCTATCCCCCCGGTTCTTATCATTATTTCTGAGAAAATTTTGCTGAGGCATCCCCAAAGATAGCCCACCCCATGTTTTTCACCATTTATCTCTTCATTTTGGGTGGGCGTTCGCTCGGAATTTTACGGTACACATATTTTGTACCACTGTAGCCTCCTGTACATGTCATACTTCTCAAAGTGCACTTGCTCGTGATATTAACGCAGCACGTTCATAGTTTACTTCGTTACTCATTATGCCCAGATTTCATAATTATCGAACAAATCGTATCATACTTTACCCCATTACTAGCATTGAAGTAGCCGGCCCCAAATTATGGGGCTAAAATCTTCATCTCATTAAATAAACATTGATAGTCCGGGTAGTTCCTGTGCAGCTGTCGATCGAAAGAGCGGCGAATTTTGACGTAAGTGAGGTTCATATGCCGTCGAAGAGCTGTGTCGCATTTGAATCACAAACGTAGGCTTTTATAATATTCTTGGGTGGTTGTTTTCTCAGTTTATGATATTGGAGTCTCGAGTTTGGTAGGTTCATTAAACTTACGAGACACATTTTTATTGGTAGACGTGTTAGCGGACATGCTGGTTCTTGCTGGCATTTTCCACAAATTCTATTTAGAGTCTGAAGAAACTACCGAGTCTAGAATGGGGAGAGAGGATTTATCCCAATGAAGTGTTGCGCTATGATTCACTTTTCGACCGTTTTTTAATACCCATTTTAAATGAAACATACTCCGACTAGAACCTTATTTAAGAAGACTGTGTTCCTTTTGTGCCCTATATATTCTTATCACAAACGGTAATAAGTAATATGCTCGAGTTTCAAAGTGGAACCCTCAGTCATTATCAAAGATGAACTCATTTTGCGATGCAATCACTTTTTGATTTTCAAGTGATGCGCCACCAGATGTTGGCATCTACTCCAAAAGCGTCAGTCGCTGCTCCGAACTAATATTTTTTTTGCTACAGAGCGTGCTACAAAAGGTCAAATGCTGCTTCTATCACTGCATTCTGCATTCTGCAAATCTAGGTTGCGACTGATAAGGCGTTTGGCCAGGGCTCTGCATTCTTAATATTTTTCACGCGCAATACCGGCATGTGGCTATTTTGACAATCTGTGTAACTGTCTCTTTTTACGCAAGACTCGTCCAAGTTGAAAAGAAAAGCATATAGAATCTTTCTTAGAACAGCATAGTTTCTTTGTATCTATTGTGTCATACCTTCAATTACGGTAATAATTAAAAACGAGCGCGTTGGTGGATAGATATGAATAAGGACAAAACATTGAGGATGGGGACGGAAACACGACTTCTTTCATTGAGCAACAACATAGAATGGACAGAAAATATAAAAACCGCCCCTTCAAAAGTTTCAACATTCTCAGAAGGAAAGAAGAAAATTGTTAAAAAGGAAAGGGAATTTACTATAAATACTAAAGTTTAAAAAATGCTGGCGTCAGGATGAGGTATCAGTAATGTAATTATCTCTGGTGGAAGGAATTTGACTTCTATCATTTTCAGTGATAATGAAGGTGCAGAAATATTCTTGTTGACAGTCCCAAAGGGAAATGTACTATAAGTTTAAATAGCACGAGTTCATGACGAGGTATCACTAATTAGGCATCTCTGGTGTTAGAAATTCATCCTCTGTCTTTGTCAGTGATAATGAAGGTAGAGAAATGTTGTTGACAGTCCCCATGGCAAATGATTCAATGATTTCTCTCCTAAATTTGTTGTTGGGCCCACCCACTATTCTAGCAGCAGAGAAATAAGGAGTACGGCCATCGCACGTGCGACTGTGAACGACGATTGGGTGATTCCAAGACTCATTTGATGCCTTGGGTGCTTCCAAGTTGTGTTCTCCGAGTCGATGGTTGACGCATCTCCCAGTTTGTCCGATGTGCTGACTGCCACAGCTTAGTGGAATTGAAAAAAAACCTTTCTTTCTTTGCGCTCTCCTAACTTTATGGCATGGTTTACATTACATTGTTATACATTATAGATGCATTAAAGAAATTAAAAATTAAATTTAACTCGACCTCTTTACACTAGCAAAGAAAAAAGAGAGAAAGAGTGCGCAATAAAAAAAGCAAAATTTAAAACTTTTGTTTTTAAATTAAAAAAGAAAGAAATTGCTATTGTTAAGGGGTGAAGTTACATTTAATTTTTAATTTTTTTAATGCATCTATAATCTATAACATTAATTTTCCTCCTCTTTCTACCTTCAGCATGTCCTATTTCTTTTTTGTCTTCCTCAGTGAATGCATGAAACACCCAGTTGGAGTAAGTGCTCTGTCCTGTCCCCTCTTCTTTTCCTAGCTGTTTGCGTTTTAACAATGTACAGCCACCTAGCCCAACAGTTCCTTCTGAATCAGTGGTGTGGGGTCCAGCCAAGCGGAGTGTCGGTGACGGTGTGCCAATGGATCCTCGCAGGGAGCATCGAAGCAAGGCACCACTCCCGAGGGGCAGTCCTACCTCGAGGCGGCCGAAAAGCAGGAGATCAGGGACCTCCTGCACTGAGCCCCAAAATACAGCAGCCTAGGCCTCAATATTTATGCGCACCTCCGAGCGGTGCGACCATCGCGGCGTCTCTGATGCGCTCCCTCCTCAACGGCTGGTGGTGCGGATCGTAATCCGCTTGCCCCTAAGCCGGCAGTGTGGCAGAAACTGCATGCTCTTAGACCGGTCGTAGGTCTACTTTTCTTGGCGTGATTACGCTTCCGCCCTAACCACGCGCAGAAAGCAGTGTCGCGCGACAAAGAGAAGGCGGTTCATTGGTCCGGTGAATGCGTAGCTCCCACCGTACTGTCGACTTAGGGATGACTGGAGTACGATGATGTAGAGGTCATTTGTGGAGTTGGCCTCACCAGTGTCGGGCGGAGAGGTGCTCCCTTCGGTTTTTGCCTATCTTTGGCAGGTGTAGTTTACTACGTCTTTTTTTACAGAAACTCCTTTAGTTTTTTCCTTGCGGTTAATAATACTACCGCGTATTACCTTAGTCACAGGCGGGGGTTCTAGCTGTGTATAGTCGCTGCCTAGGCACCTCAAAAGCCCTATGTTATTTTTTTTCTTTTTGCGGTTTTCAGAATAATGGGTCTTGTGGATTGTGGGGTGTGCTAGGAGTCCAAAGGTGGAGTCAAGTGCCTTACAAGGGGTGGAGAGGACGAGGAAACTGCCCGGAGCGTTTGGAAAGATTCCCGAGCCAATGCTTTTTTGTCCACCGGTTTCGTTGTGCTCTGCATTTCCCGACGGCCCAGCTTAACTGCGTACAAGTTGTTTTGGCAGTTCTGTGACTGAGAGCCATTTCAGTCAAAGTGTCTCTTGCGTTTAATCCTGCCAGCTCTATGCCTTTCGGAAAGCTTCCTATCTGTCTTTCAATTTACTCTTGCTCCGAGGAAAATGTCCTTTTCGTATTTTTTTGTTGAGAGCTGTGGTCGCGAGTCTACAGGATTCATGGATGACGTTTGTGGCGTGCAATGTTGCGGAGCGGTGTTCTATATGTTTCACAACTTTGTACACCTTGCAAGTTTCAGTGAAGGTTGTTGGTTGGAAATCTTGTAGCACTAATGAGTCCTTCATCGAGCCCAATAAATGTTTAAAACAGTGTATTTCATCCTGTATTTTGTCATTCAACACTCATGTTAGCCGCATTAGCAGCAACTTGAAAATTGTAGCTTTTCAAGGCTGGTGTATGCTCCATCCAACCTTATATGCGATGGCACTGACTCGAGGCTCCTGATGTCATCGCAGATATCATCCCAATGTTGGTGTTGTTGCGGTGATGTCCCCAGGATGACTACAGTCTAAGGCAGCTCATGGATTAGAAGTTAACATTGCACGAGCATTCCACTCTGGTAGACATTTGGATTAAGGTTGGTGTCCAATAGCTGCAAAGATGGGAAGAGCCACATGTCTGTATCACAAGCAGTGTTCATTGCTAACCCTAGTGTGTGGCTCCGATGAACACTGGTGGCGTATAAATGGCACCAGATGACATGGTTGCTTGTTCTCACTATCGACGGGGACCTAGCCCTAGAAACATGGGGGGGGTCTAGCATTTCTAGCCAAGCAACCTATCTGTTGGTCTCCCTCCTTGCTCAGAGCTCTGCTTACCTACCGAACCTTTTTGTCGAGTGCTGACTGAACTGTGCTGCGAAGGATTACCAAAAATGACACTGGGACTAGGCAGACGACACAGCATGCACAAGTAGGCACAGTTCAATCAAAGCTTGAAAAACAACCCACTAGCCCAATCCCAAGCACTGTTGAACTAATTGCTGTTTGCCACTCCACGCAGTGTCACTTCTTGATCGATATCCAAGCGTGCGAAGGCAGAGACGCAGCACTTTGGCGTGGAAAGGAAGCCTTGATCACGCCGCGAGACCGGCGAAACTTCCTTTTGACGAGTTGTGCCTTTTTCCTGCGGCACTGTGCTTCCGTGAAAATTTTCACGTGTTCTCAACGGCAGGTCTCATGGCTTACACAGGGTTTTAATGAACTTGGGCGAATGACGACGAACGAGGAGAAAACGTGTCTTCAGCACGCTGCCGCCAGGCTCTGCAACGCTAGCAAAACCGCGATTTCTCTGGATGCAAGATGGACGTCCTGTGCCACCGGTACGGCCGTTCTGCCGACGATGCAAGCGCCTCGGCGTATGCTCCCCTGCTTTTGCCTCCTTTCCTGTTTTCCAGGAAAAGAGGAGAAAGAGCGCGCCGCGAACGCGCGGCGCCGCTATTAGCCCAATTTCGTCACATGGGGAGCAGACTCCAAATGCCGTGCAGGAAGCCAGCGCTACGGGGATGAACGCGCAACTCGGCGCCATCCAAACCAACGCGTTTTTGTGCGCGCGTAGGCCGTGCACTTCCCGGAAATTGCGTATTTCGTGACGGCTGTTTCCGGGGCTCTTTCTGAGTCCCAACCATGCGCGTTGGTTAGGACGGTGCACGTTGGGGCGAGCGGACAGCATCTGCGCCGGACGGCGAAGAAATGCGGAGCTGGAACTAGTGCCCTCCACCGATTGGTTGGGAGAGGAGCGCCCTACTACGTCACGTTGCAATCATCGAAACTTTCTTATGCGCGCCCGGAAGGCGCAGTGAATCAGTCCGACGTCACGAAATACGCAATTTCCGGGGGACGCACGGCTTACTGCGCACACAAAAACGCATTGGGTTTGCTCGCGTTGTAGGGAGCCTATTCGCCTCGAGATTAGAGTGCCTTCATACTCGCGTGCGCTTTTGCTTGAGTGGTGACATCTCAGCCATTTTTCCGCCCAGTCATTTCTTTATGCATTTTGAAGTGCGCGCAATCCGGTGTCACTCAGCTCGAGCGCGTAGCTTTGGCTAATGCATAGACACCATTTTACCGCCCAAATCACGCACCGAGTGCGCCTGAGCGTCACGCGCTGGCACATTCAAGGCAACAATGGATGTCTTCACCCTGAGACAGACAGTAACGTTGGACAGACATGTAGGCACCCTACTCGAGATCGAACCGTGTCGCCACCGTGCGGCCGAAATTGGAAACATGCGAAAGCGGGGATTCCACCGTGCATCGTCTGCTATGGGCGCGCGTTAAAGGGGCCCTGCAATCCCTTTTTTACTGGTTTTTAATTTGCACCGAACCTGAGCGCACTGAACGTAGTAACTTAATGAAACTTTTCTCAAATTTCGCTTTATTTTAAAAGTTATAGGCAAATGAGAATTACAAAAACAAGCAAAAAATAACCTCCTTCATGACGTCGTAGGTCCTGGCTTGAGTGGCCGTGAACTAGAGGAAGGGTAGTGGGCTCATCGAGCGTTCACGGCTGCCGCACTCCGTGTCGACGGCTCGAGAGGGCGCCACTAAAGCATGTTTTGGATAGGCTGTATGAAGCGGGCGGCCAGGGCGGCTCGCATTGCATTTGCTGCGCGATTAAAGACTAATTCGGCATAACACTTCATTGGCAACAAACGACAGCAAACACGGGGTAAAGATCAGTTCAGAACGGGAGCAACTTCGTGCTGCCATACCGCCAAATGGCCAAATCGCCAACCAAGCCCGCGCCGAAGGCCTTCGGAACGCTCGGAAGCGGTCAGATGCTCGAGCCGGTATACGATCGCAGCGCCGCCGCGTACACCCGGGATTTTTCTACGCTCGCCGTTCGTCGGGGCCTCATCCCACTAGCCCTTTCTAGTATGCGCCGTTTTTTCCGCCGCTTGGTAGCGGGTACGTTGACGGATCATTTCTTGTTTCCGTACTTTACAAACTGCATTTGTTTCTTTTCTGATCTAAAATACTGAACAAAAACTAGTTTCATACATAATTGAAACGGTTCGCGACACTTATATTTTGTATCTCGACTAAAAAAAAGCTTTTAGCGGCTCTGACCAGTAGTAAGCCCAGGACCAAAGACGTCACATTTCGTGCGCTTTCGGCAACGTGGGTCGCCCTCGTAGGCGGAGGATTCCGCGTCGTCCGGTTAAAATATGACGCACTGATATTTAGTTACTCTCTCCATGCCCGCTGGCTTTCCCGAACCCCAAGAGACGTGGAAACCGCAAAAAAGGCAGACGCTCAAATATGATTGCAGGGCCCCTTTAAAAAGCATGGATCTGGACGACGCAAGCCCGTTTCCGGCTGAGCTGGACCCTCCTTATTAAATGTTTGATGTTCTTGTTTTTGTGTTGTATCGTTTCACACACGTGGAAATTCAGCAAAACGATAAATATTAAGTTGGATGCTTCCATAATCTTAATGCTGTGGTTTGTAGAACTTTTGGTCCTACATGTTTTTATCTCGCACAATCCATAGCTTTCATAAAACGTTGAATCTTGATCGGAGCTGGGGGTTTATTAACCCGACTGATCGCCACCCTTTACTAGACTAATCAATCACTAGATCCGTTAATTGATTATTCTTCAGTCATATGACATGAAAGACTTTATAACTACATATTGTTTTTACTATTTTTACGAAATTATAAATCGTATATTGCATTCCCTTTTTAAACTTCATGTTGTGACGCCTAAAGAAATACGAACACGGGAAGCTTTTCAAAGTAAATTAATTTTTAAGTTAATACAGTCTAAGCTCGTTATAACAGACCTTGATTTTGACCCAGATTTCGGTCGGTTGTAAAAGGAGTACCGTATTTACCCGAATATAGGTCGACCACGAAAATAGGTCGACCCCTATTTATTGAACCCACCGAGAATAAAAAAATATAATTCGAATATAGGTCGACCTTTTTTTTTTTTAGGAACAAGGGAAAGTTAGGGAAAAAGAAACAAATCTTTATTTACAGCACTCTTGGCTAAATCGCAGGGCGATGTCAAAAACTTAATTATCGTCAGAACTTCCGGACATGTCGTCGTCGTCCGAAGCTTCGTCAGCTTGGTAGACATCCTCGCAAATTCGCAACAATACACAATACCTCACAGACCCTGTCCGTTGTAAAATGACACTGCGCAAGACGCAACGAAGGAAGGTGGAGACCGGAAGCGACGAAAGACCAAATACAAATACGCGTGCAACGCCGGAGTCGCCGTGAGCAACACGCGAGCGGCCGCAAGCAACAAGCTAAAGTAACCTCCGTTGTTTCTTTTTCTCTTTTTTTTTTTGTTTTTGTTTTTGAGGGCATTTGCAAGGGAGAGACATGGAGGGCAAAGTCCATGGCGCATCGCGTTCCTCTCCCTCCTCTTGCCCAGCGAGGGGAACGCTACAGGCGCGATTTCGAAACCCGAAGCCCGAGGGATGTGCGCGAGCGGCGGCCACGAGGGAGGGAGGGGGGCTGTTGTTTGTTGCTGTTGCGGTTGCTCTCGTGCACCAAAAGCTTTTTGAAACAAGAAGCGGCGCGGAACGCCGGCTCGGCTCGGTGATGCCCTCGGTAGGGTCGCAAAATTTGGTCGCGAATGTAGGTCGAAATTCTTTGGTCACGATTATAGGTCGACCCTTAATTTTTGACAACATTTCCGGAAAAAAAAGGTCGACTTATATTCGAATAAATACGGTATGTTGTATGCAGATATGAAGTTGAGTCAAAGGTGCATAGAGGAAAACCAACCGAATTTCACAAATCAATATGTTATATCCAAATGTCTGTTGTAACCAAGTCTGTTATAATGAGCTTAGACTGTATTTAAACAGTATAATCACTCTCGATGAAAATCACAAGCGTGCTGAAATGGTTTATCGCGCAAGCCTGTGTCCTAAAAGAAAGAAATACGTCAGAAATATTAAAGCAGGCATTTTTTACTTACTTGGAATGGGAAGCGCGCTGGTAAGGGTAAAGGCCCGTTCACACTCTTGCAACCGGGTACGACCGAGAGAGACGAGACCTGTTAAAACTTCTTAAAATTTCTTCGGACGAGGGAACACACTGGCATTCTGGCGCCATCTATGCGGTGACCCTGGAACTGCGTTTCACAAGAGCGAAGGTTTTGCGGGATTTCCGAGGTCAAATGTGCGTAATACCTATAAGAAAGGCTCGTTTATAACGTTGACAAAAGTTTTTCGAGCCAAGAAAGAAAGGATAATGTTAGAGAGAAATAGATAACATTCTGGACCGCCAAGTTTACGCTTCTACCCAATAGATGGCGCCAGTGTGTCCTCTTGTTCCAATTTTAAAGGGCAACTCCGCTTCATTTTTGATATTTAGAAAACTATGCAGCCCTCTTCAGTATCATATAGGAAGACCCCGTGTCGAATATTACGATTTAATTCCGTCTATATATTGACTAAACTGGCCAGCAAACTTTCAAATGAGCCAAGTCGCCGAAATCTGCCAACTCTAGCGTGCGACGTGAGGCGCAATCATCAGCGCAGTCAATGCGACGGAGTTGGAACGGCCAACGTTGACCCACTACGTCAGAGGCATGACTACGTCATTCTCACGTTTTGTTTGCTTTTACTTCTCAGAGCGAAATTGAACGATGACGTCGTGAGTTTCTCCTCCCGGTGTTGGCTCAACGGCGTCCACGTGGTCACCGTAAGGCCTCATTCACACAGCCGGCGTCTCGCCCCGTCCCGGCGAAAGCGCCGTGGGCGCCGTGCCGAAAAAGGGACGGTGCGGGGACGGAGGAGTGTTCGAACCAGCGGCGGCGGAGCTGCCGGCGGTGGCTATAGGAATAGATGGATGCTGGTGGCTGTGTCCGCTTATATTCGGCGGTAGCTTACGCCACCTAGCCTAAACATCTTTCTGAACCTTTCAAATTCCGCGTCGAACGTTTATATCCCGTAAAACTGTATAACCTATTATTTCGTGCGCAATTTCACACTTCCCTCGATCTCTACTACCAATCTTGTAATCCCGTATTTGTGGCTGCTTTCTGGCGGCGTCGATCACCAAATGTAGCGGACTATCGGCGTCGATGGGCGCAGCCAGAACTGTTTTGTTCCTTGGAGCTTGCGTTTGGGTCTCCGATAACGATCTTGCATGTTTCAAAACACTTTATTTGTCTCTGTGTTTCGAAACAAAAACGACAAGACCCACCGCGAGCACGTTTCACATCAATCACTCCTTACGCCGCATTTGGTCCCCGATGATCGACGACCGTATTTTGTTTCTTCGGCTGTTCTTCCTTAAAATCGCATTTACGTCTATCGCAAAGGAACCAATGTGGTCTCACCATTTCGAGCAGCAGCTCAGCGGTAAATCCAAATCTCTGTATGCCCGTTGTTCAAGAGCCGTAAACATCACACAATGCGCCAGTCGTCTCGCTGGCCTCCCTCCTTCCCGAAAAGAGCTGTGTTGGCTTCGTCGTTGGGGCACAGTACGGTCAATTCCCCCTGCCGCGGCCGTGCCCATGGTCACCCAACTTTTGAGAATCCGCCAGATTTAGCGAAAGTTTCCTATTTTGTGATTGGCCGTCCATCGATGGGGCGGGGCGCCGGTGCCGGGGACGTTGGACATCCTCGTTCGGCCCATTTCGGGTCCAGCGGCCCGATTTCGGTCGGAAACCGGTCCCAACACCCTCTCCCCCGGCGTAAAGGACGGCCGGCGTTTTCGCCGTGCCGGGGGGAAAAAACGGCTGTGTGAATGAGGCCTAACGCGGATGCGCTAGTTTGCGCTGCCCTGCGCAAACTGTTCCTCCGCTCCCCCTCTCCCCTTTCGTCTTCTCCACTTCCCCCTCTCCCCCGGGCCATCACCGTCCACGCCATGCGAAGCGACCTGCCCGCGTCGCGTGTCCTGTCCCTCGCCCCCACGAACGTCACAAGACCACGTGGTTCGACGTGACGTGGCCATGACTCTGACGAGACGAGACCAATGTTGCCTGACGCAATCGAAGTTTCGGTTTCGGTATCGGCTGATGTTTAAATTAAGATTACACAAATAATATTCCACATTTCGCGAATCCGAAGACGTAAAGCTGTTTAGTAGTGCTTTGTGAAATGGAATCACATGTAAACCTAAATTTTTCGGAATTGAGCGGAGTTTCCCTTTAAGAGGTCGCAAGAGTGTGAACGAGCCTTAATTAATATAAATTAAGGGGAGAACGTTTGCTGCCAGTTGGGAAACGTCTTGTTCATCCTTGTCTTTTATGTTCTTGCCTTTATATTTTTTTTACTTTTTCCTGACTTTCTCCAGCACAAGTCTCCGACTCAATGGCAAAAAGAAAATTGCAATTAAAGCATAACTGGAATAATCCTGAGGTTAATCGATGAATTGCCCAGTCCCGATGTGCTTTAGATGAGGGCGGAGGGTGATAGCAAAACCTCGTGAGAGACGCCCCATCAGTAAAAGAATGTCGCTGCAGCCGATGCTGTCTGTGTCGTATTGCGGGTTCTTTTGTTGGAGTTGCAGAGTCTATTATGTTTGAACAGAAGATTATTTAGCAATATATTTATAATATTCGCCTTTTGACATCCGCAGCCTTACCGAAACAAATTGAAGCGGGTGAACCCACACACTCTAAAAAAAAAGGTAGTCACATGTGACTACCTTTGGGGTGGTAAAAAGTTGTTCCAAATATAACGACCCCTAGGGTAAAAATGACGACTCTACACGTAGTCAAAAAGCAGGCAGTCAAATTTGACTACCCCCAAAAGCAACATGGCGGCCGGTTAGCGAGGCTCGGATTTCCCGGTAAGGCCTAGCGAACAGCACGGCTTTTCGGCCGAGTGAGAGAATAGGGCGCATACGCCTATTCGACGTCTTCCAAGCGCCATCAGACACTCTAAACATCCGTCCTTAGACACCGGTACCGTACCTATTAGCCGGGAGGACGGCAGCGTGTTTGCCGGAATTGCCACCATTGCACCCGACGGCATCTCGCTAGATTGACTGTATTTTTACCCCCGGCGTAGAACGCTCGAAAAAGAAATCGTAACGCGAGGAATGGGCACGCTGACTTTATATGCTTGTCGTATGCGGCGATGAATCGCTGGGCACTTTCGTCGACACCGACGGGAGGCGTACAACTCGCACCAACGCCCCGATATCTTTCGTTCTTTTTTTTTCCTAACTCGTCTTGTTTGCGCCTACCTTAAACGACGTGGTTATCCATTGCTGCCTGCACTTCGCAGCTCTTCAACACAGAACAATCATTTAGGTGGCTGAGTGGCACAATTATCACGATTGTTATCAAACTGAGAGGCACGTAGGGATCAGGGTTGCCAACTCCTTTATGAAATTCCGGCTAGACACATGCCCGAAAACGGCTAGATTTGGAGTAAAAAAAGCTATATATTAATTGTGGTAAAAAAAAAACTTTTTTTTTTTTTATTTTCATAACGAGGTTACATTGAATAGAATACCTACCACACACCCACTGGTTTCGAAGCAAATAAATCATCAGCTATCACATTTTCATGACACGATATGCACAAGCAGTCTTCTTGATGTTCACATGTCTACATGTGTAGATCTAGAAAAGTTCAAGAATGTCATCGGCTACGACATCTGGCTCGTATACTCCATCTGAGACTTCTTCACGCTGTGATTAGGTCCGCGCTGCTTGGACTTTTCAGTGTGCTCGAGTCAGCACAGGCCGCAGGTGCCAGAAAAAGCTGCGCTCATTTTTTCGCTGCTAGCGGGCTAGCAGCGAATGCGCGACCAGCCCCACACGAGTAGATTCGGGTTACTCCAGAGCACTGATCTCAATGACAATTGCTGGATCGCGTTTCCCCGCTTGTTCGCTGTAGCGCGAGTGAAGCCACCGGACTTCACTCGCTTGGGATACGATTTGCGGTTTTGCTAGCCTTTCGCTGCGGTTTTCCAGCGTGCTGTAGACACGTTTTCTACTCGTTCGTCGTTATTCGCCGAAGAAGTTTTTTAAGACTCTGTGTATTGTTGAGACTTGCCGTTGTGAACACGTGGAAAATTTTACGAAAGCGCAGTGTCGCAGGAATTAAAGGCACAACTCGTCGAAAGCAAGGGTCTGGCGGCGTGTTCAAAGCTTCCTTGGCACGCCAAAGTGCCGTGTCTCTGGGCCTTCGCACGCTTGGATACCGACCAAGAATCAACGCCGTATGAATGTATTTAGCGAGTGTTATGTGCGTGAAGCCGCATGTGCCTCTGGATCAGCGTCTTACTTTACTTTGACGTCTGTATACTTGCGGCTTTAGGAACGAGCTTAATCGAGCGTCCACTAGCGCCGGAATATGGGGGGAAGGTACGTCTTTTTTTCGTCCTTAGACTATTTACACAATACAACAGCTCCTCATCACTGATCAGTGCTGGCTCATTATCAACCTACTTAATTGCACTTGACGTTTGAGCGTGGCTCGCCTAATTGTAATTGGTCAATAGATTGCACACGACCATATCGGCCGCGCTTCAAAGATTTTCATTCTCGCCGTCTTGTACTTTTGCTTTCGAAAACCCTCCTTGCTCCACAGCGTTGCCCTATTCGTGCTCCCACGTAATCCATTAGAGTAGATTTGGAACATAGCCATGGTTAATAGTACATAAGAACACGTACAATCTCCCCCCTTTTATTGATGAGTAAAGTTATACGCACTCCGGAGTGCACTTCGGTCGGAAATGGCTATACGCACACCGCGGAGAACTCATGCCATTTGGGTCACCCTTTTCAAACGGCGCGTGTATCACTGGGGAGCTCGTTAACACAGCCCCTCGCCTGCGTTCACGCCGCTTCGCGGCGACAGTATCGGCTGCTAATTACAAAACTTAACCAGTACACGCCGCTTCGCGGCGTCCAGCCGGCAACACAAGCCCCGCTGTCCCCGATCGCACCTCCGGAAAGGGAGTACCATACCATTTAGTTCTGCGAAGTTTCGGCGACAACATTCGGTTTTCTTAGTGTTCATCGCAAAAAGAAATGTCGTAAATATCGTCAAATGCCTCGACAAAACAAAATGTTCGAGAAAAAAAAAGGAAAAAAAGTAGGCCTACCGCGGATCGAACCGATCGAACCCGCATCCTCTTACGTACAAAGCGGACGTCGTAAAGGAGTCATGAAACGCTTTTCCAACTTTTTCCTGTTTAGCTTTCCTCCTCAACTCACAAATCGCGCATTCTACCAAACAGTTCAAGAAGACGGAAAGGGGGAGTCACCTCTTGCTCGGACTCTCGTTTGTCTAATCCGGACAGATCCATTCTCCCCCTAGAAGATTAGCCGTCGCTCAAAATTCAGACAAAAGTTGCTTTCCCCACCCCGTTCACCCCGAAGCTGACAGTGCTGTGGAAGCTACGTGCTCCTTGGGCCAGCCACATTTTTGTCACGTGATCACGCTCTCTCGCGCATACCCACGCGCAGAGAATGAGGTGATGTGATGAAAGGGGAGCGGCTGATTGGTCCGGCAAGCGCGTAGCTTCCACCACAATGTCAGCTTAGGGGTGAACGGATTAAGTGAGCTCCGGTGTCGTGTGACGTTCGTTTGGGCCCGGGTGACGCGCTGCGGGGTCCCGATGACGCGCTGCGGGGTCCGCGGATGTATCTTGGAGAAAAGGCAGCGAGCTTACGAAGGGAAGGAGGTACGAAATAGTCCACTGTGGTTTTCCAATTTCCGTGCCGAAAGTCAGGCTTTTGACTTTCTACCTTTCTTCTTTTGGCCCACTGAACGATGTGCTATTAGTAAAATACCAATTAAAATTGATTCATTGCGGTCCAAAATTCATTTCATGGGCCCTTTAACCCCTACGCTGTGCCACTTTTTTTTTTTTTTTCTTTATTGCCGACATTGACATAGTACAACCAAAAAGTACAGTGCTGTAAAAACGCCGTCAATCGCTTACCGACTGACGTGACATGGTTAAAAAAAATTTACATTTAACAGTTTTTCCATTGTTGGTAACCACTCCGGGACATTTGATCGAACCTTCCAAACTTCGACAATATAACGAACAGACTCTGAAAAGTATTCCCCCACAGGTCTCGTGTCAACATCTGCATGGCGAACCGCCATGCGACATCTCCATATGCTGTGAAGGCCGAGCAACATGACAAGATCGAAAGGCACACAATTCTCGTTTTCGACTGCTAGGAACCGAATGCCATGGGAATCCAGAGGAAACTCCTTTTTTAGAGTACGCTGCAACACATCCCAGAAAAATATAGCGTCCCAGCAGTCCAAGAAGACATGCTCAACTGACTCAGGTTCGCTTAGAAAACTCGCTGTGACCATTCGTTTTATACTAGTTTAGCGGAGTGCGTATAGCCATTTCCGTCCGAAGTGCACTCCGGAGTGCGTATAGTTTTACTCTTTATTGATAGCAACTCACCGGAACAGCTGAATGATCCAGAACTCCGTGACCGATATAAGTATATATATATAAATGACCTCAAGAGCATTGCACAAGAAGAGTTCAATGCGGTGGATGAGATAATGGTCTCATTTACAGGAAGGAGCTCGCTAAAACAGTACATCCCAAACAAACCAACGCCGCGGGGTTTCAAGCTTTAGGGACGGGCAGGCACAACCGGTGTCCTTAACCAGTTTGAGGTATACCAAGGCCACTCCAAAGAAAAGCACATTTTTGACTTGGGGGTGATACTGTCCTGGGCATGTGCTCTGAAATCCCTTCGAATGAAGACTTCAAGGTTGCAGCCGACAATTTTTTTTAGCTCTTTGAACCTTGTTGAAGAGTTAACGAGAGGAATACAGTACGTTGAAACTCCGAGGCAAAATCGGCTGAGAGACTGCAAACTCCAGGATGAGAAGACTCTGAGAAAAGCTGGCCAAGGCTCACATGATTACAGAGTTGACAATGGCAAAGGAATTGTGGTAGTTCGCTGGTTTGACAGGAAAGCTGTCACCCTAGTGTCAAACTTCGTCTCTGTTGAGCCAATTCAGCAGGTCAACGGTATGACCGGAAGGCCAAACTCCACATTGACATCACACGCCCGGTAATTGTTGGTACGTACAACAGTTTTATGGGGGGATCGACCAGCATAATTATCAGGTGTCGCTGTACAAATACACCATTCGGTCCAGGCGCTGGTACATGTACGTCATATATCATGCTATCTTCATCTGCGTCGTGAATGCGTGGAGTATTAACAGGTGCCAAAGCCATCAGCTGAAGGAGCGGCCACTCAAGCTGAGAACCTTCACTGCCAGTTTATCAGAAAGTCTGATCTCTACTGGAAAAGCACCAAGAGGACAGCCGGCCAGTCTGCCTTCGCCTCGGATGAAAGAGAGGAAGTTCACGCCAAGTCATCCCCAAGATGACGTTCGAAAAGACGGGGTTGGGTATCTTCCAATTGTGATGAAGGTTCCACGCTCCTGTGAACCGATAGTTCTTTTAAATAAAAAAAACATTAACATAATAGTGCGTTCACCCTGAAAACAGGCATCCGCGTGGTTCGCCATTTGCGTCCCAAGGTCTGCTAGTGCAGACAACGGATACGTAGAAGCGATTAGTTAAATTAGCTGTACGTGGTAAGACGATTCCATCTCACTGAAGATCCGAAGCGTACCGGCACAATTTCTGCTAAAATCGTGATCCACGAACTATGCGACTAAATAAAACCTAAGATCTACACCGCCGGGAGCGCGAAGTGGAGAGCCTGTAGGGGCGGCCATGACTTCATCCCGCTTGATGATGATGACTTAGCCAGTTCGTGCCACTCTACACTCTAAAAAAAAAGGTAGTCATAGGTGACTACTTTTGGGGTGGTAAAAAGTTGTCCCAAATATAACGACCCCTAGGGTAAAAATCACGACCCCACAAGTAGTCAAAAAGCAGGTAGTAAAATTTTACTACACCCAAAAGCAACATGGCGGCCGGTTAGCGAGGCTCGGATTTCCCGGTAAGGCCTAGCGAACAGCACGGCTTTTCGGCCGAGTGAGAGAATAGGGCGCATAAGCCCATTCGACGTCTTCCAAGCGCCATCAGACACGCTAAACATCCGTCCTTAGACACCGGTACCGTACCTATTAGCCGGGAGGACGGCAGCGTGTTTGCCGGAATCGCCACGATTGCACCCGACGGCATCTCGCTAGATTGACTGTATTTTTACCCCCGGCGGAGAACGCTCGAAAAAGAAATCGTAACGCGAGGAATGGGCACGCTGACTTTATTGAAGAAAACGTATGCTTGTCGTATGCGGCGATGAATCGCTGGGCACCTTCGTCGACACCGACGGGAGGCGTACAACTCGCACCAACGCCCCGATATCTTTCGTTCTTTTTTTTTCCTAACTCGTCTTGTTTGCGCCTACCTTAAACGACGTGGTTATCCATTGCTGCCTGCACTTCGCAGCTCTTCGACACAGAACAATCATTTAGGTGGCTGAGTGGCACAATTATCACGATTGTTATCAAATTCAGAGGCACCGTAAGGATCCCAGTGGACCATATGCCAGCTGTTTGCAATCAATAGCTACAGGACTGCACAACACAGCTTATTGAATCAGGCGGCAGCTTGCGCCACCTAGGAAGTGTAGTAACCGCTAGATGGCACTAAAAAAAAATGCTCATCCACCTACTCATACTTGAACTACGTACTGCACCTACAGCTCATGCGCCAACACACATCAACCACGACACAGAACACCTGTTACAGGGACATACATATCAACAGTACAACAAGGCACAAGCAACCACAACACAACACAACACCTCCGCGACTCTCTACACTGACCACCCTACCGACCCGATTTGTATATATGCCCTACTCCGTTCTGACAAGGATTAGGCAAGTGACTGGCGCTGTTTAGTAGATGCATACAAAAAGTGTCTGCAAGTATTATTAGTATACAGGTGTTCTGTGTATTTAAATAGGCCGGTTAGACACTTCCCTTAATCTAGCGCTTCGAAGGGCAACATAATATGAAAGTAATGGGCTAAAGTAACACCGCGCGGCATGCTCCCGATCAGTTTCGGTTTCAGATTCACGCAGTGATAAGTTTTTCGATTTGGGTAGTTCAGCAAGGCCCCGCCAGAGCGCCGCTGGCAGCTAGAGCAAGATGGCCGCACGCAGCAGCTCGCTCAAAGGCGTACCGTCGGCGTCATTTTACTCGAAAAACAGTAAGTATATGGCTCTGCCGTCCTATATTCGGCACTTTTTTTTTGCTCAGAAAGTCTTCCGCAACCACATTATTCCGTTCGTTGTTGTTTTTGAGGCAAGCAATGTTTGAAGCAATGTTACTAAGCCCGTCCGCTTAGTAACATTGCTTCAAATTCCTGCGTATCATTTTCGATACAGTGGGTCGTAATTGATGGCACAATTTTTGTATCAATTCTGATAAGTTTTCTTGGTAAAGCTTTGAATGGTACAGGTTTTAACAGTTTTTTTTTATTTATTTTTCCTTCTAATTTTAGGTCCCGAAGTTAGGAACATATTGAACCGCATCGTCGCCGGCGAAGATGTCAGCGATTTTAGTGATCTGTCGGAAAGTAACGACGAAGATTACACTCCCCCCCGCCGCGGCTGAGCCCTCTGAGACAAGTGATGATGAAGAAATCGTAGAAGATTCCTTCGGGTCATCTGTAGCTTCGTCTTCTCGTCCAGACAACAAACGGCGAAAGGAATTGCTCCAAAACAGTCTTGTTGAATTTTCCAAAGTATTCTCTGAGCCGGATGCCATGGATTGACCATAGTTCCTTTTCCGCCAGTACTAATATGCTCACCATGCTAGTGGAACAAACAAATGTGTACAGTACGCAGAAATACGGCAGCTCCGTGATCACAACTCTGCAAGAGCTGGAGCAATATGTTGGAATATACCTGAAAATGGGGCTTACAAAAATGCCGAACGTCAGGTGCTACTCGGAGAATGGGACAAGGTATTCTCCTATCGCTGACAAGATGTCGAGAAATCGTTTCTTGAAGTTGATGCAATGCATGCATGTTGTAAACAACATGGAAAGCACCGAAGAAGCAAAGAAGGACAAGTTGTGGAAGATACATCCTTGGATTTCATTATTGCAGCACAACCTCAAGAGCATTGCACAAGAAGAGTTCAATGCGGTGGATGAGATAATGGTCTCATTTACAGGAAGGAGCTCGCTAAAACAGTACATCCCAAACAAACCAACGCCGCGGGGTTTCAAGCTTTAGGGACGGGCAGGCACAACCGGTGTCCTTAACCAGTTTGAGGTATACCAAGGCCACTCCAAAGAAAAGCACATTTTTGACTTGGGGGTGATACTGTCCTGGGCATGTGCTCTGAAATCCCTTCGAATGAAGACTTCAAGGTTGCAGCCGACAATTTTTTTTAGCTCTTTGAACCTTGTTGAAGAGTTAACGAGAGGAATACAGTACGTTGAAACTCCGAGGCAAAATCGGCTGAGAGACTGCAAACTCCAGGATGAGAAGACTCTGAGAAAAGCTGGCCAAGGCTCACATGATTACAGAGTTGACAATGGCAAAGGAATTGTGGTAGTTCGCTGGTTTGACAGGAAAGCTGTCACCCTAGTGTCAAACTTCGTCTCTGTTGAGCCAATTCAGCAGGTCAACGGTATGACCGGAAGGCCAAACTCCACATTGACATCACACGCCCGGTAATTGTTGGTACGTACAACAGTTTTATGGGGGGATCGACCAGCATAATTATCAGGTGTCGCTGTACAAATACACCATTCGGTCCAGGCGCTGGTACATGTACGTCATATATCATGCTATCTTCATCTGCGTCGTGAATGCGTGGAGTATTAACAGGTGCCAAAGCCATCAGCTGAAGGAGCGGCCACTCAAGCTGAGAACCTTCACTGCCAGTTTATCAGAAAGTCTGATCTCTACTGGAAAAGCACCAAGAGGACAGCCGGCCAGTCTGCCTTCGCCTCGGATGAAAGAGAGGAAGTTCACGCCAAGTCATCCCCAAGATGACGTTCGAAAAGACGGGGTTGGGTATCTTCCAATTGTGACGAGCAACTGACTTCGATGCAGGAACTGTGTGCTTAGTGCGAACACATTTAGCACAGTTGTGTGCGCGCAATGCAATGTAACTCTGTGTCTGAAAAAGGAGCGCAACTGTTTCTTTGAATACCACAAGCCACGAGACTGCAGCAGGCAAGGAGGTAGCAGAAAAGCCCAGTGTATCATATTTGATACGTTCAATAATTTTTTACTCGTTTGAAATTTCATTGTTCTTTTTGTATGAATGTACTCACCTTAGCCATAAATAAAGGCACACAAGTTTCTACAATTTTAATTTGCCTAGAAATATGTTTGGGCTTAAATTTCTCAAGCACTTAAATTTAGTGCTTGAGAATAGGTGACAATTGTAGCAGGCAAACACTGGCGGCACGCTTTCCCGTGTTGATCGAGTGACCAATGAGTCGCTCTGCTCGCTCCACTTTAGAATCCCCTAAATTATACTTATGTGAAAAAAAAAGGATTGGGGTACCTGTAAAAGAAACAAGAACAACTAGCATAGCCGAGGGGTATTTTTTTTCTTTTTTTTTGTGCTGCATTTGGAGAACATATACACCCATATCAAATTATTTTAAATCTTTCAGTTTTCTGTTGACAACAAAAGGTTGACACTTTCCAAGTATGGGGACACTTGATATAAACAGTGTATTAAGCTCAAAACATTAGGGCATTACAACCAAAACTATACTGTATATATATGTATAAAGTGGCTATAATGAAGACAAAGTGTTCAGGTGGCAATTGTTCGTATTCTTTTATTTTCCAAACCTGATTATACAATCTTATATTGAAAATATTTTCCTGTAAAAAATAAATAAAACTTTTAAAACAACCTTGTAGGTACTTTTGAAACATTGTGGAAATGGAAATCTGAAAAGGAGTCTTTTTCCAGCACTGGACTATCAAACTATAATAATTATAGTAATGATACTTTCTGAAGCCAGAAACAACACTTTGAATATGAAACAAACCAGAAAACTTCCATGAAAACAGGGAACATTTAGCCAAAAAACAATGTTATGTATGCATTACAAACATTAAATCATCAAAATATGCAACATCACAGTCACTTCACCATTCTAAAAAAAAAAAATACCTGAAAATATGTATAACACAAAAAGGGATTGATTTACACCAAGCAAGATACTGGGACATATAACCAAAGTTTCAACAATAAAAAAAGTATGAGTGGGTACTCAAAAATAACCGGAATGAATTTCAGGAGGCCGGGCATTCGTAGTACCAGCATCCACCTCTTGCAGCGCTATGCGGCACCCTTCCTAAGTCAGTTTGCCGACCGGTGTCGTCTGCTAAGGATCTAGAGGCATGTTGTGAATTTTTTCCCCAAGCGCTTCAAAATCATTCCTCGTTTCTTGCAATGTCTGACTTGAAGGACCTTCAACATTCATAAAATGATTTCCTTTCAAGACTTTTCATATGGGTGAACAGAAAAAAGTCACACGGGGCGAGGTCCTGAGAATACAGGAGGTGGAGAAGTGGTGTCATGCCATTTTTGATAAAAAAATTGTTGCACTGACAGGGCAGTGTCTGCTGGGGCATTGTTGTGATGGAACTATCATTCCCCCTTTCCCTCATATCGGGGCATTTCTGCCTCACTGAGTTTCGCAAGTATCGCGAAATTCCCAGGTAAAACACCTGATTAACAGATTCACCAAGAGGAACAAACTCGGAGTGAACAATGCCCAAATTTTTCTGTGTTTTCTTCAGTTGAGGAGGTTGAGGGTCGCCCAGAACGAGGTTGGTCATCGATCAATAATTCACCAGTCTTAAAGCGAGAAAACCACTCATAGACTTGCGATTTCTTATTAGCATGTTCTTTGTAAGCTCTCTGAAGCATTACGAGAGTTTCGGCACTGTTTTACATAAAGCAATATTTCACAGCCACATGTTGTTCCTTCACATCAGACACTGCAAAAAAAAAAAAAAAAAGATTCTGAAGTGCTCGGAAAAAATATTTATAGCAGACAATGCCAGTCGGCAAACTTGCTCGGAAGGGGTGCTGCAAAGCGCTGCTAGCGGCGGAAGCTGGTATTACAAACAGCCCGCCTATCAGAAATTCATTCCGGTTGCCTTTGCATCCAACCTGCTACAAATCACTACACCAAAAGCTTTCGATATATGCCATGTTTAAAAAAAAAGATGGCAACCAGTCAAATAGGCTCAATAAACCTTATGAAAAATTGTTTGGTGATCTGACAACACTGAGAGCGTCGTCATTTTAATGTTGGCAAGCGTCGTCGGTACCAAAGCACGGTGGAGGCATCCGAGAGAGCCGTACGGCCAGTGTACGATAGCGCAGCAACTGTTTTCCGCCTTCTCACCATGAAATGTGGACAAACAGTTTAAACAACCTACCGCAACTGTCTGATGAAGCTCTAGGAGGCCTGCGCACGCTGGCAGCAACCTCGTCGAAGCAGCGGAGCAAGTCCTACGCCTTTGCTGTGGAAGCTTACACACTGCGGGTTGTCGCCAGCGTGTGCACAGGCCTCCGAAAGTTTCGTCAGACAGTTGCGGTAGGCTGTTTAAACTGTTCGTCCACTTTCCATGGTCAGAAGGCGGAAAACACAGCTGCCGCGCCATCACACACTGCCCTCCACTTCAGTACCGACAACGCTTGCTAACATTAAAATAGTGACGCCCTCAGTGTTGTCAGACTACCAAGCAATTTCGCATAAGGTTAATTGAGACGAGGCAATTTTCTCTGTAACATCAAGCAACATCGGCCACAGTGTGCGCCCAAACAATGGCAGACTTCGATAATTGGTGCTGCAGCTACCATACTCCGTTCACCTCTAGGCTGAGACTGTGGTGGAAGCTACGTCCTCGTTAGACCAGTCATATGCCTCTGTTTTGCCACATCATCACGCTCCCGGCCATACCCACACGCAAAGAGTTGGGTCAGGTGATAAGAGCAGTGATGTGATTGGTCATAACCATTTTGGAGCAGCTGTTGGAGCAACCACAAATTCATTTTGGAGAAGCAAAAAGAGCTTTTGGAGCATAACCACACACTTCATTTTCATTTATATCACTGCAAATGTGAAGAGAGATGGCAAATATTAGGAGAACAAACACTAGCTGTTTAGTTGCTAGTGGAAGCACCAGACACGGTAACAAGACGACGACTGATGACGAGCAGCGCAAACTGCCGTGAATGATTATTTTAGGTACGAAATCTCACTGAAGAAATGTTAAAATACAATCATTTTGAGCACCTAGGTTTATGTGTCCTTCAAGTTCTAAGGGGGGTTGTGACAAAACTGCAACTTTTAATTCAGACAAAAAAACAAAGCATAAACAATAAACCTACAAGAGTGCATATACCTTCTTGCACCCCGTCTCGCTCTGGAGGAGTAAAAATCAAATTGGACGTTAAGTGATTTATACAGAGTAAGGTCGGTCTGCCAGGATGAGGCGACACTGGTTTACACTTTAGATGAGCAATTTTGCCAGTGCAGTACGACTGGTAACCTGGGGTCTTTAACGTGCACCACGCAGTAGTGATACACGATCGCACGCCGGTACGATGCTCATCCAGATCGTAACGGGCAGGGGTGGGGCTTGAACCCAGGATCTCTGGGTTCTGCAGTGAAAGCTTTCGCTCCACGCGCGTCAAGCTGAATGTGCGCTTTAGCCCACTCGGCCACCGATCCCCCCCTCTCTGGAGGAGTACCTTTCCCCTTAGTACGCGGGTGAGCTGCGGCGAAGCAAGACACGCAACATCGCGACGCCTGGTTCGCAATTGTTGCTTCACTGCATTACACCACTATGCGGTGAGCACACTCAACAAAGCTAACTAATCCACCACAACAGACCACGAACACGACACTTGTTGCAAAACTTCTGAGTACTGTCAGTGCTTGGTGCGAAATCAAATGGAATAGTATGTTATTTGAGGCGATTATCGAAAGTCCTGAAAACCCGCACGAGCCTACACTAACGATTCGCCCCGGTAGCAAGGCCTGCAGCTGTTATATTTTCAGTATTATTTAATTCAACTTAAGTTCTGGTGCAATGGTGGCGCAAATTCCTCACATTTTTATCAAATGTAGCAAGTGTAGCAGAATTAGCACTTTGGCGCAGTTTGGCACAAATGGCGCAGCAATCGCATCACTGGGTGATAAGAGGAAGGCGGCTGATTGGTCCGGCAGGGTGAATATAATATAGCTGGCGCACACTTTTGAAAAGGGTCTATTCAGGAGCAGCTGACAAGCTGTTGGTGGCTGCAATACAAATAGCAGAAGTGCATACTGCAATGTTCACTCGTCTCCTATCATTTTTATATAGCCTTTGTTCTTGTCATGGGCAACACTGGATCCCACAGCTGCCGGCATGTCGTGGTCGAAACAGGTTAACGACGACAACTGATTTATTGCATACAATACGTGGTCTTGTGGGTTGTCGGGCTGGTGGCATCGATTACATGATGGGCCTTGTCTGCTAACCCTCTTTCGCATCTTTTTGCTGGTGCTTGCCACATCAGGTGCTGTGCTTGACGGTGGGCTCTGGTGTTGCCACAGCAGTCCTAAATCACTGTAAAAAAAAAAAAAACGGGGTGACAAACCTGTAACAATGTAGCAAACATAGATGTTTTAGGCTGGCTTCGCACGAAAAATCTTTTTCAACATTTTGACATTGCGAGGAAAACAGAATTCTGCAAGTTTCACGATGTAAACCAACAAGCACGCCCCCCAAAGGATTGAGGATCCATTCCACCGCCTGGCCATGGTCTGACGAGCAGCTGAAATCTCGTTACATCTTAGTCACAATAGCTGCAATTCCAGTCTCTTGAGTTCACGAACAGCAACCGCTGAAATAGCAACATGCTATTTCTGGTATGATCACCATCCAAAAATACAATTAGTTCATGCTGTATAGACCCAAACTTTTGGAGTGATAACATGCAACTATGCCTATGTCTTTTGCTGATGCACCTGGAACCATAAATTACAAAACTAGAAAATATAAACCAATCAAATTTTGTTGTCAATTAACCTTCTGACCCTGCAGTGATAATGAAATTAAACTAGAAGCATATACAGATTCATTAAAAAATATGTTTAATATATATCTTGAATGAATTGCTATATTTTCATTGTAAATGTCCCATTCTTGCGAGCACATCCAACGCAGTCATTGAAATGTGACAGGGACATCTTCGGACATTTGGGATGCGAGTCACCTCACCACGGCCATTGCTAGCCTGGCTGCAAGAATGCCAGTTGACAGTGTCACCAAATACTTTACCAGGAAAAATACATTTGTCTCCATTCATTTACGCCAGCGCACCCACAGTGCCAAATGTTGCTCTCCTAGCGGTGTAAACACCACGCATCTGAGAGAATGCATGAGGATCACACCGTCCACGCTGTACTGCAGTCATGCCGCACCAAGGGAGAGGGCTGCCGTGGGCACACCGAGATACCGGGTTTGCCGAGACAGCAGAGGCAGCTGTCTCGACTAGTGCTCCAGGTGTCCGCAACCATAGATGGCAACAGTCACCTATTGTTGCCATCAATCATCCTAATAGACAGATCTCACTAAGCGTTCCACGCATGCGTGATGCGACCATAACTTTAGTTCACAGGAGGCAGGAGGCAGTGCGCGAGACGGCTCGTGTCGTCTCGTCACGTGCAAAGCTCCAGCGGGGTTCTCCCACATGCAGAAAGACTTAAAGGGACCATGAAACGATTCTGAAATCGAATTTCATCCACCGGACGCCGTAAAAGGTGTGAAAAGAAACACAAAAACACAAAAATTGGAAGCCAAAAAAAATTTTTGCTATAGAACTTTTAAAAGAAAACTGGACTCTTTTGCGCCTTCTTTCCTTCGAAAGCTCTGTGACTTTTCACTGCTATGCATCCGCGGAACTGCAGCACGTCAGCCGAATCCACGTCGCCTATTGGGTAAGCGCCTACCTCACCAGCACCGCGATCATAAACAATAAATAGCCGGCAAATGTTTCCTAAAAGTTTTGTTAAATAATATTCAGATCCACATTTTGTAGCATAATTAGAGATGTGTGGCGAAAATTGCCAAATTTGATAATGCTGAGAGCCAAGCGCCATCTATCGTGTGGTAAACGAAGCTGAGAGCCAGCTCCGGAGGAACTCCATGGGACAAATATGTTGCGAATAACCGACGAATTTTGCCCGGCAGCTTTTGCTCTGCGCGTGGAATCAGCACAGTGCCTGCTACGTCGCGCGCAAAGCAAGCGTGCCGTCGGGCGGCGTTCGCCAGTTATTCGTCACATAATTCGTTCCATGGAGTTCAGCCTTTACGCACTTTTTACGATCAGATCAGCATGGCCGACAGCGTCGCTTTGTCGCGACGACCAACGAACGTTTTTTTTTCTACGTGTTCTTCTCGCGCGTCCCGACTTCAAGCAGCAAGAAAAAAGTACTTGAAACAGACCATGACGAACAAGAATGCTGGATCCACGAACACCCGAGAAAAGCTACGACTGTCACGAATCCACCGACTCCGACCAAGCAAGCTGCGCAGAATATAGGCCTAGCAGGCACTCCGTCTCTGTGCAGCGTTGCCGCGTTGCTTCAACGGTATTTGGCCAAGACCGTCTGCCCACGACCGGCTGGCGTGCTGAATGGAATATGCCCGCGCCACCCTTGTGGACCCTTCCCGTATTTTGATCGCTGACCTCAATTTTAAATTACGAGGTGAGGTCAATCCCATCCCCTTGTTTTCCGAGGCAGTGTTGACGAACACTGTCGTCGAAAAGAGACTCTCGTCGATTCTATCTTCTTGTTTTGTGTGATATAGAGCTCAAATAAACGCCGTATGGATTACCTTCGTAACACGGTATGTACACTTTGTTATTAGTATGCCATTTTTCTTCTGACACGACTGCACGTCACTGTCGAGCTAAAAAAGTTTGTGGGAGCTACGTGCAATGCCGGGCCAACCTTCCTTTGCCGAGTGCCGCGTCAGTATCAAGTTGCAATCGTAAAAGATCGGTCCCGAAGCGCTCACTAACAGCGCGAATACAGCACTTCCATCAAACGCGCGCGTCCGCTCAGAGTGTGAACAGGTATTTACGTGGCTCTTGCTGACACTGTCGTAGTTCAAACGTATCTTTTTTAGCGTCGGCTCGCTCCTGCATCTCCGAGGCCGTGAAAAACGCCGCGGCGATTTGTTTCCATCTACGTCGCTTTGCAAACGACTGACACGGGTCGCCTTTTACCAACAATGACAGCTGGGTTGACTTCTGGAGTCTTCACCGGAAGACTCGCCGCACTTCCCAACAGGCATACCGGCGTATGAGACTAGTCCCATGCTGTCGCTGTAGCGCAACATATCTCATTGAATTTCGCACAGCTGCGATGTGTCCATGGCTATCACGGCGATGAGAGGCGTCGATTCAGAAAATACGTCGGTGACATCAGCGCAGTAAAACCTACCGGCGCACCCCCAACTCGCCGCCGCTAACGCTCCCACTCTCCTACTGCCGAGAGAACTTCCGGTTCCTGTCCCAGCGTACGTCACGACCGTCAAAATTACGCCGCAACTTGTTTTGCGGTCAGTTGGAGAGAAAGAAAAAGTCGATATTCCATTATTTTTTGTGTAGAAATTAATGAACCGAGACGAAAACGGATGCCTGTTCGGCATTCAGTGAACGTTGAAGGTTTAATGTAAAAGTTATCTGGCAAAAGTAAAAAGGTCATTTCATGGTCCCTTTAAGTTCCTTTGATGCATTATGGCAGCAGCGGCTTAACGAAACTGGCTGGTGAGATTGGTCTATTCGAAGGCAAAAACCCTAAGGCTGCTGCACATCCAGTCGTTCCAACCACGTAAAGCCTGTTCGTGCCAAGGCCATTGGATTCTCATGGGGTGAGATATTTTCATAGTAAAGTATTTAATGTCGTCATGTCACACCCTGGTGGTTTTCAACACCCATGAGCTATATAATTCCTCTTCACTTTCAAAGAATTCTGTTACATAAGAAAGATGAGAGATAGAGAACAGGGATGGAGAAGAACGTCAGAAGAAAGGAGAGGTGAAGCAAAGCGACTGACCGAATCGTCCTGGGCGAGCCAACGCAGGACACCTGTTTGTGCGGAGCACGGGCTGGGGTGGTGTGTTGCCCAACCTGGGGGTCTTTGAAGGAAACCTAGCCCGGGCTTGGCTCAACTGCCAAGACCCCAGTTTCATCCGACACGGGGACACCTAGCACAGTCAGGCATGCAGGGGGCCTGAACCCACGCTGGGCTCGTGGTGATTGGTGACACCACTCACCAAACACCCACAAGTCTCCTGTGGCAACGCAACCCTGTAAAAAGACATTCATCACATGAAGTAGATACTGATCAAGCCAAGCGAGAGATACACTTCAACTGAAAAAAAATGAAGGGTCAGCTCAGACATATGATAGACGCCCAAGTGCGGTTGTCTGTCAAAACCAATGTATTTTACATGCTCCAAGTGAACGAATAGTTATCATAGATAAGCTCAAAGCTACAAAGCAAAATGTACCCAAAATACTGAAAGCTGAGCTAAAGTGTTTAGCTCAGCTTTCACTAATAATGTTTTTGTTTCACTTGTCTATCTAATTAAGTGACACCTCTTTTTCAGCTACAAATGGAATGTGCTCATGTGAAACCTATAACTTCAAGCTAAATCTGGGTCATTCCTCCTATGCAGCGAGCTGGCTTGCTCAAAATGAAATTGGGTGGCCTTATCTCGGTCTCAAGAAAAAAAATTGTCAAGGCTAGTGCTGCCTTAGCAAAGCTTTTTCTTGAGGCTTCCTTAGATAGACCGACTGAGTTACTTTTGAACAAACCAGCCAATAAATAGATTATGGACAAACAGAATCAAGATTAGACATTCCGCTGAAACGAGTAGCCAAGTGAAATCACCAATTAGCTGAATGCTCAGGCGGTCGTAACCTGCCAACTCGGTAGCCTTCAACAAAAACTCTTTTCATTGCATCAGTTGGCAAAGTAGATGTGAAACACATGCACGACAAAGACAGGCATTGTATGATGGTTCCTACATCAATCATAGCTGCCGTCCTATTACACTGTGACATGGCACGTCCCGACGTCGCATTGTGGGGAGCTGGCCGACGCAAGCAGAAATTGCAACTGCATATTTTGGTCATTCCACTGCAGTGTCAGCTGTATGCAGTTTGAATGTTTTCATGTTCTGCAAAGTTACTGCAAGCACCATGAGTGATAAGGAAGGTGTTGTGATATCACCATCTCAACTACAAACAAAGCATTGCAACGACAATGATGCCGAGAAGCGGTGCTAAAATTCTGAAAGGCAGTGCATGCTTTGGTTTTGCTGCATAATTGGTTTTGCTTTAAAGTTCAGAAGGTGAAGAGGAATTGCAACAGCCAGGGTCCTCTGGGGTAACAACCGCTACGAAGTCACGTAAGCACTGTGGAAGGTGTTAGCTGTGCCGGGGCTCACGTTTCGCAATGACGCACTGTGCCTGTTGTCAGGTGCCTGTCATTATATACCTCGAGCAGTGCGAGAAAGATGTGCGTAGGTAAACAGTGAGGGCCAGTCAAGCAGCACCAAAAGAGGACCTGGAAGGGTACATGGGCTCATCCAGCTTCGACACCAGAGAGGCCTGAGCCAAGCTGGGCTTTGAGTGGAGCCTCAGCAGAATGCACGAAGGAGGACCAGACAGGCCTTCCTTCATGTACGTCACAAAAAGGTGCCTACCACACACTATTAAGTATATAGGAGGTCGAATTTGGGACGCAGTCTTTCCTCAAAATAAGCTTTAGTCACTTTCCATGATCCCGGGTGTTGCTTGGGGTCTCGTGAAATGACAGCCCCGTCAAGTTCTTGCCCGCAGGTACCACGAAAAATGCCAAAAACAGCACCAAGAATACAAGAACGCACGAGAGAGGCTTATTTTCATTCACATTTTCTGCCTTGTATAGGAAAGCGACGCACCCTTGTGGTGATAGCTGGCAACTGGCAATTGAGCAGGCATTATCACTATACAGGAGGCTATGCTCCATGACGCCTATCCTGGGGCCCTATGTCGCGCTTTTTGGACTCCCACGGCGACTAGGGAGAAGGAAGTGACGTCAAACGCGCAGCAAACGCAGATTGGATGTTGAGTGGTGAGAGTCGCTGATGACGAATTTCCGCAGAATAAAACAAAGAAAAAGTGAGCTTTGTTTTCTTCTGCGGAAATTCGTCATCAGCGACTTTCACCAATCAACACTTAATCTGTGCATGTTGCATTGTTGACGTCATTTCCTTCTCCCTAGTCGCCGTGGGAGTCCAAAAAGCGCAACATAGGGCCCCAGGCAGGTCAGTCATGAAGAGCTTGGCACAAACTTTCTTCTGGTACCCCGGTGTTGACAAAGACATTTAAGACCATGTAAGAAGGTGCGAAACATGTGCCCAGTCCTGTTAAATGCTCCTGGTGCAGGTTCTGGTCAGCTGATTGGATACCAAGCAACGCTGAGCATGGCTTATATTATGCCGTACTGCTGGAGAGTTACGTGATACTGATCGTGGTCCACTCGGAAACGAAGCAGATAGAAGCATCGGCCAAGACCACAGTGGAAGCGCAGTGCAACATCTTTGATTGATTTGGACAGCCAAGGACACTTGTGTTTGACAACGGACCCAGATTAATAGTACTGTTTTCAAACAGTTTTTACAACGGTCATGTACATCACCCCACCACCACTTTTTATCACCCGCAGTTCATCAGGTGATCCAAGCATGCGATATGTGGAGACAAGGGGGCATTTATGAGTACTCTTTTTAACTGTTATTTGGCTACCACATGAGATCCCAGATTGATTTTTGTCTATATGCATTTGGACTCGTCCCCGCACATGGGAGGCAACCATCCTTTTGGTGTGGGACAGACTGTGTGGCCGCGCAGTTTAGGCCTATGGTGGATTCCTGAAATTGTCTGCTCACTTGATGGTATACGAATGACAACAGTAGGCACTTCAAGAGGACAGCACTAACAGCAGGCAGGTCAGCTCTGGACACAGCTTCCCCACAAGCAGACCGGACTGCCTGTAGTAATTTTTTGACGGAGAGGCAACAATGTTGGAAGTTCGGTGGTTCAATGATCAGGCTGCTCCTTGGCAGCAGGAGACATCCAAAAAGGGCTGGTAGAGCGGCCAGGTGATGGGGTATCCTGATGGAAGACGAGTAGTGGCCGGGGTTCACAGTCAGCGCGAACCCTGCCGGTGACAAGGCAGAGGTGATTGACTTTTAGGTTTAGATTTAATTAACTATAGAGCAGAACATCAGAACTGAAGAACAAGAATGGCAAAAGAGGCGCAAGCTCTGACTCGAACTTGCACTCATAATAGTACAAATAGTGTCTTGGACGACGTAACAAACCAGTAAAAGCCAATTATTAGATTCTCCTTTGCTTATATTTTTTTTAAACAAAACCCCAAGAAAGACGTTCAGAGGGTACAGAATCAAAACTTGGAATATCCCCGGAACACTTCGAAATGAGTGAAATATGATCCATGATATCCGTAAATGGTAATCACATGCTTGTATTTTCAGCAGATGGCTATATTTTTTGTTCCAACTGACAGATTCTGGCGAGCGCTTCAAAATCAGCCATCGAGTTGGCAAGACGCATCTCGGGATATTTGCCCGTGAAGTCACGCTCGCAACGTCACGGGCCCATACGAGGCCAAGGGTATAGTAATTACGATCGTCGTCACTAGGTGGTGCCAGCTTCATCGTCAGCGCGTTACAATACTGCCAAGTGGAAATGCCCGAGGTACGGTGTACCTCGGGCATTTCCGAGGTACACCGTACCTCGGAAATGCTTCAGAGGTGCGCCAAGCGCCGCTTGCTCCCGTACGGCTCCATCAGTTGCGCCACACCGTGGTGTAGCGTGCCCGATGAGCCCGTGACGTGAGACATTCCAACAAAGCGCACACCTCAACTACCAGGCGGTATTAGGAAATTGTTTTATTTCTTTTAAAATTGCTCTTCTTGCATTTACAGACGAAAGACTGCTGTTTGTGAGCTGCTGTCATGAAGCAAACCATGTCTACACAAAGAAATAGGCACTAAATTTTTGCTTCCGTACCCCATTAAAGCAGAACGAAAAACTACTGCACTCCCATTCTCAATATTTTTTTTTTAACAGTAGCTATAGAGAGACTACAATAATAAAAATACCAGAACACGACACTTATCTTCCAATACACACAAGTATTCAATGAGAAATGATATTGGAAAAACTTCATATCCGAGGAAAGTTAGTCATATTTGAGATAGTTGCAGTCAGAGGAAAATGTCGGCTTAGCGGCTGCTGTTGGGGTCACAGGCATTTATGATAAAAACGTTTTCTTAGAAGGAAAACCGAAAGAGAAACAATTAATTTCACAGCACTGCGATTCACCGAAAGCACCCGTCTTGAACGGAGGGGATGCTAGCTCCTTCGCGTACGGGCAGCCGTCGATGAAGCTTCGTGTCGCGTGCTGGTGCACGCTGGTTCTACGGCATAGGGTTTCGAGCGAGGAGGCCAATGAAGACAGCGGCCGTCTTGTAAACACCAACTTCTTGGGAGGCCGGAGCTGGGTGGCCATCTTGCGCGCTGACTATATTCCATTCATCCCTAAGCTGAGACTGTGGTGAAAGCTACGTATTCAATGGACCAGTCATACATCCCTCTTTTGCCACGTGATCATGCTCCCGCTCATACCCACACACCGAGGACTGGGTCAGGTGATGAAAGGGAGGTGGCTGATTGGTTCGGCGGGCACGTAGTTCCCACTGCAGTCTCAGCTCAGAGCCGTGTATAGAAAGTTTGGTCAATGGGAGGTGCGGGCAGAGCCTGGGCATGCACCAGAAGCAGAAAGTGGGCTTGACATTCTCTCTTGGCCAACCAGAAGCCTAAAAGAATTCCTAGCGGTAGTAGGGAGAAACTGTTTTAATCACAGGTATATGTTGGTATATGGTTTTAATAAGCACGCAAGTGTGAAGTGCAGTGACCCTTCATGGTTGAAAATAGGGTGCACAGGATGTTACGATTATGATCATGCAGAAAGATGTAAGAAACAAATGTGCCGCTAAACTCTGTTTTGCTCGGGGAGAGTGTGACCGCTCGGACGGTAGACTCCCGGCCCTCGGCACACGGGGATTATGTCGATCGTTCTGCCAGTCGCACTCTTCCACCATAATTTCGGATGACCGTGAGTTAAACATCACACGCACCACATTTTCAGTCACCGAGAGTTACTCCGACGCACTTATTAAGTTTGTTTCTCGCAACCACCGCCAGGGAATTATTTCCGGCTTCTGATTGGCCACATTCGAATTTGTGAAGACGCCCTGGAACACGCCCAGCCCGCTTTCGGCCAATGGCGCATCCTCATTTGTCTCCTATACTTCCCAACGAATGGCCAAACTTTCTACATATATGGCTCTGTCTCAGCTTAGGGGTGAACGGAGTATAGGGCAGCATGTCTCAATGCAGTGAAATTTCGTAAAATCCAAAACCGGGTACAGCACAGCGACCGGCCAAGGGGAAAAGATAAACAGGTTTGAAAGGCCACGTCTTGCAGGGCAGACTGGTAAACTGAACGATCACGAGCATTGGAACACTGTGAAGAACATCAGGGGCTTATTTACTGTTCTGAAAGAACTGAAGGAACACAAGTGTTGGAACACTGCAAAGAACCTCAGAAGCTTATATACTGCCCTAAAAAAAACTGAACGAGCACGAGAGCAAGAACGTCGTGAAAAACCGCAGGGACTCTTTTTGTGCCCAGAAAAAGAGTTAAACGGTCGAAAAAACGGGATGGGCCGACAGGCTCGGCCGACGCACCAAAATATAGCGGTAGCTGACGTGCCGAAATATAGTGGTAGCTGACGCACCAAAATGTAGTGATCCTCTGGTGGAGGGGCAACGATGGGTGTGGTTCGACGATCCGGCTGCTACTTGGCGACATCCAGAAAGGGCCGGTAGAGCGGCAGCGCTATGGGGTGCCCTGACGGGTGACGAGACAGAGGTGACTGACTTTTAGGTTTAGGTTTAATAAATCATGGAGCAGAACATCAAAACTGAAGAACGCAAACGGCGAAAGAGGCGCCAGTTCGGGCTCGCGCTGGCGCTTGTAAAAGCACAAATAGCGTCCGTAACGACGCACAATCTAGTAAAAGCCAATTACTATACGCTGCCGCTGAATTTCAACCTGCTACTGAATTGGAAAGTTTTTGCATTACGTACGTACAGCCAGGAGATCACAACCACGACGGGTGCAGCTCAGAAACTCAACCAGTCCGAGATTGATGAAAACAGTACGGGTGACACAGTCACATACCTCTGAGCATGTTTACCCTTCCGATCCTCGGACTCAGTGTTCAATGGTTCAACACGATAAGATATACAACTAATAATTTTTTTCTTTTAAATATTCTTTGCAATAAAATACGGCAAAAAGATATCCTCACCTCAGTTCGGCAAACACCGACGTCGTTTGTTGTTGTTATGATGCCGCAGCTACACCATACCACGGTCCACGGCTTTCGTCGAGACCAGTGTTGCTGCTCGCGCTGACAAAATGTTTATTCCACCAATTTACGCGAATTGCACAACAGATGTGATCTTGGCGGATCTTAAAGGATCACGAAAGCTGAGGAAGAATATAATTTATAGTCTTTCTGTTGTTATCTAAGTTACTAATATTATTTACGACTGCCTGCACGTAAATATCAGATTCGAAAGTGACCACACCCTAGTCCTAACCTGCAGAAAGGTGGTCATTCCACAGCGGTTTGGTGTCGTCACTTTGCCCAAAGGCTAGTAATTCGCCTTTTGGGGTTGTCAAAGCCTCCAAAGCGCCATTTGACCACCACGGGGAGTCATTTTTTCTTAGAGTGTACAAAAAGAAATGCCGTAAAATACCAAGCAAGCTCCCACTCAAAACTTGAAGATAATCGCGAAAAAAAGAAAGATTCGCTCATGTGAGGTCATCAATTGTACATACATAGGTACTGTGCATATTTGTACATATGTTTCAAATATTGAGGTGTTCGGTTTGTGCTAAATTGGCGGATGCAAGGTTTTTCTACGTAGGTGCTAAAATTTCGCTTTCGTACCCCTTTAAGGCAGAGCAAAAAACTACTTCTATCCCTTTCTTATATATATATATTTTTTTAACATAAGCTACAGGGAGACTACAATAAAACATGAGAACACGACACTTATCCTCCAATACCCCCAAACAGTCAATGAAAAATGATATTGAAAAAAACTTCATATCCGTGGAAAGTTAGTCATATTTGAGGTAGTTGCAGTCGGAGGAAAATATCGGCTTAATGGCAGCTGTTGAGGCCCCAGGCGTTTATAATGAGAACATTTTCTTAGAAGAAAATACCGAAAGAGAAGCAATTAATTTCACAGCTGTGCGATTAACCGAAAGCACCCGTCGTGAACGGAGGAGATGCCAGCTCCTCCGCGTAAGGGCAGCCGTCGATGAAGCTTCGTGTCGCGTGCCGGTGCACGCTGATTCTTCGCCATATTGTTTCGAGCGACTAGGCCAATGAAAACAGCGGCCGTCTCGTAAACACCAACTTCTTGTGAGGCCGGAATTGGGTGGCCATCTTGCGCGCTGACTATATTTTTTGACCCTTAAGCTGAGACTGCGGTGGAAGCTACGTCCTCGAGGGACCAGTCATACATCCCTCTTTCGCCTCGTGATCACGCTCCCGCTCATACCCCCTCGCCAAGGACCGGGTCAGGTGATGAAAAGGAGGCGGCGGATTGGTTCAACGGGCATGTAGTTTCCACTGCAGTCTCAGCTTAAGGGTTATCGGAGTATAGGACCGCATGTCTCAATGCAATAAAATTTCGCAAAGGCCAAAAACGGCTATACAGCAGAGCGACTAGCCAAAGGGAAAAGATAGGACTGTTTAAAAGGCCACGTCTTGCAGGGCCGACGGGTAAACTTAACGATCACGAGCGTTGGAACACTGTGAAGGACCTCGGGGGCTTATTTACTACCCTAAAAAAACTGAAATAACAGACGTGTTGGAACACAGCAAAGAACCTCAGAAGCTTATATACTAGCCTAAAAAAAACTGAACGAGCAGAAGCGCAAGGACGTCGTAAGAAAAACGCATGGACTTTTTTTTTTTTTTTTGCTCGGGAAACAGTTAAACAACCGAAAGAACGCGAAAGGCCGACAGGCTCGGTCGACGCACCAAAATGTAGAAGCGGACGACGCACCAAAATGTAGTGGTAGCTGACGTTCGAAATGTAGCTGACGCACCGAAACGTAGTGGTAGCTGACGCACCGAAACGTAGTGGTAGCTGACGCACCAAAATGTAGTGATTCTCTGGTGGACAGGCGACGATGTTGGTGGTTTGACGATCAGGCGGTTACTTTGCAACAGAACACATCCCAGAAGTGCCTGTAGAGCGACTGGGCTTTAGGGTGGCCTGACGGGGGACGAGGCCGAGGTGATTAACTCTTAGGTTTAGGTTTAATGAACCATAGAGCAGAACATCAAAACTGAAGAACACGAACGGTGAAAGACGCATGAGTTCAGGCTCGAGCTGGCGCTTAGCTCCCTTGACCACGCAAAAATCAAGGAAAAGCCAATTACTACACTGCCACTGAACTGCAGCCCGCTACTGAATTCGAAAGTTCACGCGCCACGTACGTGCAGCCGGGAGATCACTACCACGACGGGTGCAGCTCAGAAATCAACCAGTCCCAAGTTTGAGAAAACAGTGCGGGCGAAAAACTTACATACCTCTCATCATGTTTACCCTGCCGATCCTCGGACTCAGTGTTCAATGGTTCAACACGATAAGATATACAACTAATAATATTTTTAAAATATTCTTTGCAATAAAATACGGCAAAAAGATATCCTCACCTCAGTTCGGCAAACACGGACGTCGCTTGTTGTTATGATGCCGCAGCTACACCATACCACGGTCCACGGCTTTCGTCGAGACCAGTGTTGCTGCTCGCGCTGACAAAATGTTTATTCCACCAATTTACGCGAATTGCACAACAGATGTGATCTTGGCGGATCTTAAAGGATCACGAAAGCTGAGGAAGAATATAATTTATAGTCTTTCTGTTGTTATCTAAGTTACTAATATTATTTACGACTGCCTGCACGTAAATATCAGATTCGAAAGTGACCACACCCTAGTCCTAACCTGCAGAAAGGTGGTCATTCCACAGCGGTTTGGGGTCGTCACTTTGCCCAAAGGCTAGTAACTCGACTTTTGGGGTAGTCAAAGCCTCCAAAGCGCCTTTTGACCACCCAGGGTAGTCATTGTTTCTTAGAGTGATACCGAGAAAAGCATCTAATAACACGCACGCGACTGCGTTGCTCGGTTACACTCGTTTGTTCCACTCGCGGCAGATATATTAGAATAATTTGTTTCACTTGTCTTAGTTGTCCTGCCAACGAACAGTTTGCGGATCGTAACTAAAAGAGGCTTTCTCCTCATCGCAACGTAGTGGAATTGTTCCGACTCCGAAAAACTTACTCACACCATGGCACAGTAAAGGGAAACATTGGCTGCAGCGGGACTCAATAGCACAGTGATTTCCAATACAGAACTAACTTCTCTTCATACGAAATATTTATATCACTGCAAAAGCTTCAAGTAAAAAAAAAAAAAAATGCGTAGAATCTTCGATTTCACAGCCCACAGTACCAGTATTATGTTATCCGGGTGGAATTCATTGTTTTGTTGAATTCCCACGCTGGTGAACCGATACATCTATTTTGAAAGAAACAAATATTTAACATAAATAGTGCAGTTAACCCGGAGACAGGCATCGTCGTGGTGGTCTATGCATCCCAACGTCTGCCTAGAAAAGACTACACATAAACACGAGCGATTATTTAAATTTAG
Source organism: Ixodes persulcatus (assembly GCA_013358835.2). NCBI lineage: Eukaryota > Metazoa > Arthropoda > Arachnida > Ixodida > Ixodidae > Ixodes > Ixodes persulcatus. The sequence goes on along the minus strand of JABSTQ010010311.1, from coordinate 176,202 downwards.
GTCGTACGCTGCTAACAGTATTCGATCTTCACTGAAGCACCGAACGGTACCGCACCATTTTCCGCTAAAATAGTTTTCCCACCGATACTATGCGACAAAATAAACGCAAGAATCTACACTGTCTCGCTCGCGATCGTGGAGAGCCTATGGGGCTGCAATGCTTCTATAGTCGGTTACAAGTCAAGAAGGTAGCGGCAAATGCCCCTCAAAGGGAATCTTGTATTCCTCCGCCACCAATCGCGTCCGGTTGTTTCCGTGACGTCACGACCTGCCCGAACCAATCTTGTTCTAGCAAATGAATATTTTCAACATGGCTGCCGGGCAGATTTTCTACGACTCCAGTATCTTGCAGCAATTATTCTGTTTTTTAATGCAGTTTTTCACTTACCCGAGCATACGTCGCTAAGTCGTAACCGCGTCCACTTTTATTCGCAATAGGTTCTGCGCGACAGGGTGAGAATCCAGCGATAGCATTGCCATCGAAAATTTCGATGCGTCGAACGCCGTCTGCTTCTCTGCCTCAGGTTGCGCCTCAACATCGTGACGGCATCGGCTTATCTTCGCGGTGGTTTCCGTGGTGCGACGTTAAAATGCAGTGGTCACCAAACTCTTCTTTTTAAGTATAGTGGGCTGTACGGGAGGGGCATAAGTGAACCGCGAACACAGTTAGTGTCTTCACCCGATTTCGACCGTATCTTTGCTGGCGTTAATAAATAGTCTGTCTACTGAAATGACGCCTTCGAAGCAGTATGTATTCATCTGTGAAACGTGGTGTCCTTGTCAAGTTTCCGCGTCCCAATCAGCTGCACGGTAATCAATGACTACCATAATACCCGCGGGTGCACCTACATACATGTGGCATACAATTGATAGAGCCAGGGATGCGTATGTTACAAACATTTAATTGATATTGCTTTGGACGTTAAGAAGCTGATGTCTTCTTTTGGAAAGAATACCAGAGAATTTGAGGGAAGCAGATTTAGTTCTCTCAAATGCTTCCGAACATTCTGCTTGCTCTCAGAGGCCCTGTCAGTCGTATGTTTATGCTTCCAAACCCGGGTACGTGGTGCGTGTACCTCCACTCGCGTCGCGTCGCGGCCTGAGGTATTACCGGTAAACGCGCACCAACTTTTTCAATTTACTTTAGAAGGAAAATGTGTCCACAATATTGGATCGCAGCTTTGGTTTAATAATTTGTAAAAGATGAAAAGTATGTCAATAAAAATTGATTGCAAGGGCAGCTTCCCGCTTCATGAATTGTGGCTTTCTTATATGCGAAATATTTGTTTAAATCAAAAATTGAAAACATACCGAATACTCAGATGTCCTGATCTTGGTCCGAATGCAAGTGGCAGAATGATTTGTCTTTATAACAATAAAATCAACAATGTTTGAATCAAGCAACAGCTCAAACCGCCTAACTACATTTCTGATGTATGTTTATCTCTGCATTATACCAGCCCGTAGCCGCGAACGAGCTCTTCAGAGTCTGCCATCATCTTTCTGGTCTACCTTGGCAAAGACAGACTCGTGTGAAAAACATATTGAGCTTCTTGGAGGCAACTTTGCAGTCCTCATTGTCAGAACCTTTAGGGAACCATCGGAAAGAAGGGTCCCTGTTGTTTCATCAACTTTTTACGACTCTCGTTTCATCGACACTGATTGTTTCATCGATACTGCCACACCATGCTGTGAAGTTTCATCGACACACAAATTGCACGCTGTAGGAACATTTTGTTGTGCGTTTATCACTGGGGCACATGTTAAACTATCCGACCCACCCATTTCACGACGCTTTGCGGCGACAGTCTCCAGCAGTTCATTACAAAAATGTGTACCCACCCAGCCCACCCGTACATGCCGCTTCGCAGCAGCGTGTAAGGGTGGTCCTGCCCCCGTGCATGTACCCGTACCCTCGCTCACCAACAAACCAGCGCACCCCTAACCAAACAAAAATGCTGTCGACGAAACATAGCAAGATATGTCGATGAGGGAGTGTCGATGAAGCAATCTGTTGATAAAACGTCGCAGCGTTGATGAAACGAACTGTCGGGGAAATGTCATTTGATGAAATGAGTGGCACCGCACAAAAAGCCTGTTTCCGAGCCGCGTTACTTAAACACTATCGCAGGCATCATTTTAGATACCCATTGCCAGACAAAATGCACTCTAAACAAAAAAAGAAAATGAATTTCGCGCCCCTCTGCTGTTAAAGTTCACGACCTGGAATTGGATAAGGAGCCATCAGGCAAATTTGAAATGGTTCTGGACTGGACAAGATGGACTCGTTATCGGCGTTATTGGTGCGAAATTATGACGAGTACATCGGGCTCGGGCCTGGGAGCTAAGGGTTAACGTGGGGCTCCCCAAGCCGAGGGGTATGGCGGCGAGTGCACGCCGACAGTGGGAAGCGATCACTTACTAATTTGATCTCGTTGCAAGCCTTAGACCTCAGCCTTCAAAGGGCTCTGCATGATTTGTCGTATGGGATAACTTCTTAGCAGCCCCTTAAACTAATCCTATTATTCCGCTCCAACAGTACATCCCCAGGCCTTCCAGGAGGCGGCGACCCACTTGAACCGGGTGCGAGAAGGGACCCCAAATCGTGACCTGCACTATATATTTGACCTTTGGGCTAGCTGATGGGGGCACTACAGCAGCACCAACGGAAAAGGGGATTACACCTTTTACAGTCTATAGCATCACAAAACCCAGAAATACCTCCATTCATTCTAAACCAGCTTTAGAAGCCACCCAAGCACTAGAAAACGACCTTTCAGTACTTCACAGCTCTGCCCTCGGCAACAAGTCTGGCTGCAATCTGTGCATTGTGGTTCTTGTCGGCTTTAAAAACGTTTGATTTAATCCTCTACATTGCACTAGTCCGGGAGGCTCAAAACTGAGGTCTCTATGGAAGACCGCTACACTTCATCACAGCGTTTCTGCAAGACGGACGATATCAAGCTTGAGTCGAACTGAACTAGGCCCAGTTACTGGCATTGGCATTCCCCAAATCTCCGTCCTCTCACCAATCCTTCATCAATGTTATAGCCGACGTTTCCTCACGTCAAGCAATCGGTGCTGTTTTTACGATATATTTCAAGCGAGTACAATTCAGAAAATCTATGCCACACCCCTTCAGACCGCACTTCGGCGCACAGGGCAGCCTGCTCCTCATCCACCACGAGGTGTTAGCCAACTCGCCAAAGTGCGACCCAAGAGTCATAATGGCCGTCGACTTCAAGGGAACTTTCGACGTCTCTATTATGCTTCTAAATGGAGCACTAGCACTGAAATTTTGCTCTCCACTGTGCTAACACAAGGTATTGTTATTCCCAGGGTGGCCTCAGTCGTGTGAATGGCCACAGACGTCCCGTTTATGTTTCGAAACAGATCATTAGCAGTTAGAGTTAGCTGCCCACAGTGCTGACACACGTTATTGTTATTCTCAGAGTCGCCTCGGTCGTGTGAATGGCCACCGACGTCCAGTTTATGCATCGAAACAGATCATTGGCAGTTAGAGTTAGCTGCCCACAGAGCTGACGCACGTTATTGTTATTCTCAGAGTGGCCTCGGTCATGTGAATCGCCACCGACGTCCAGTTTATGCTTCGAAACAGAGCATTGGCACTTAGAGCTAGCTGCCTACAGTGCTGACACACGTTATTGTTATTCTCAGAGTGGCCTCGATTGTCTGAATGGCCACCGACGTCCAGTTTATGCTTCGAAACAGATCATTAGCAGTTAGAGTTAGCTGCCCGCAGTGCTGACGCACGTTATGGTTATTTTCAGAGTGGCCTCAGTCTTCTGAATGGCTACCGACGTTCAGTTTATGCTTCGAAACATATCATTGGCAGTTAGAGTTAGCTGCCCGCAGTGCTGACGCACGTTATTGTTAGTCTCAGAGTGGCCTCCGTCATGTGAATGGCCACCGACGTCCAGTTTATGCTTCGAGACAGATCATTGGCAGTCAGAGTTAGCTGCCAACAGTGCTGACGCACGTTATTGTTATTCTCAGAGTGGCCTCGGTCATGTGAATGGCCACCGACGTCCAGTTTATGCTTCGAAACAGATCATTGGCAGTTAGAGTTAGCTGCCCGCAGTGCTGACGCACGTTATTGTTATTCTCGGAGTGGCCTCGGTCGTGTGAATGGCGACCGACGTCCGGTTTATGCTTCGAAACAGATCATTGGCATTTAGAGTTAGCTGCCCACAGTGCTGACGCACATTACGGTTATCCTCAGAGTAGCCTCGGTCGTGTGAATGGCCACCGACGTCCAGTTTATGCTTCGAAAAAGGCCATTGGCAGTTAGAGTTAGCTGCCCACTGTGCTGACACACGTCATTGTTGTTTTCAGAGGGGCCTCGGTCATGTGAATGACCATAGGCGTTCCCTTTAGACTTCGAAACAGAGCACTGGTATTGCGATTTCGCTCTCCGCTGTGCTAACACACGGCTTTGTTATTCCCAGAGGCCTCAGTCATGTGAATGGCCACAGATGTCCCATTTATGCTTTAAAGCAGAACACTGGCAGTGATCTGTTGTGTCGTTTTTCTTAGACAAAAAAGAGCTTATTTGCAATCAAAATTCTATTTGTTGCGTAGGAAAGATGTTTAGAGACCGGGAAGGGCCAATATGGCATCTGATGTCTTTGCCGTTGATGGGCTGCAAACTTTTGTTTTCGCGAAGTTGAAATCTATACTGGTGATTCATGGTACAGTGCAATCTATAGACCAGCTTAGACATTATCGCAACAAAAATAAAAAGTTTGTCTGGTGGCTGCATATCGAAATGCTATACGGCAAAGAGCAGAGAAGCATGACAACATGAGACATGGGAGGTCAGTGGTGGACAAGAACAACAGTCCGATTTTCGAAGCATATGAGTGGTCCTTAAAGGACACATGCAAAGAAAAAAAACATTTTTTTTAAACAGCTTAGATGGAAAAAGGATATCATAAAACGATTTTACAACGAAGAAAAAAAATTTTTAGAGCTATATTTACGGCGCTTTACGAATTTGTAGCTGGCGCCCGCGGGCGCCGCGGAAAAGTGGCCCTTATTTATCACGTGACGGGCCCATATTTGTCACGTGGTGCTCGCGCTCTTTCGGAAGCTTCCTATGGCCTCTAAAAGTAACTTATTCATCTTTGTTTGAAGTATAACAAAAAAATAAGATTAATAAGTAACTTTTAGAGCCCAAAGGAAACTCTTGAAAAAGCGCAAGCAGACGTGATAGACCTGTGCGCCGGTCAGATGGCGGCGGCGGCGCCCCGAACCTGCCCGAACCAGACGAACTTCTGCGGCGGCGGCGACGGCGGCGTCTAGAAACGCGTTGAAGCGGCGTTCGCACAACGCTCAGCGTGCGGCGGCGGCGTCGCTTTACGGCTCCGGCGACGCAGGGCGGTGGCGCGCGGGCCTACCACGTGACCAGCGGCGGCTCCGGCGGCGCCAACTTCAAATTCGTATAGCGCCGTAAATATAGCTCTAAAATTTTTTTTTCTTCGTTGTAAAATCGTTTTATGCTATCCTTTTTCCATCTAAGCTGTTTAAAAAAAATGTTTTTTTTCTTTGCATGTGTCCTTTAAAAGGACCGTTTTGTGTTCCGAGATGTTCCACGCTTTCTTCATAATGGTGGCATTAAGCTTCGTCAAGGGGCTCGACACCAGACAGGTCACTCTTGGATGGGGTGTCCTCTCCATCCAGCTGGATGACGATGGGCTGGATGTGGGCACTTGTGGCACCGCCTCGTCGGAACGTTGCTTCAATGTCAATAACGTGCCTGACAGCATTAATCCAGTTGTCAGTGGTGACCTTGTCAACTTCTTCGTTGAGGAGTGTCCCCACGTCGACAATCTTGAACGTCGTGTTTCGGGCAGCAACGCCGTTCTTGATCTGCGCCCATATCAGTTCAATAGGGTTGAACTCGCAGTGATACGGTGGGAGCCTGACCACAGTGCAGCCAGCCGTCTCGGCAGCAGTGTCCACGCGATACTTTAGGTGCTGTAGCTTCACCAAGGCCACAATGTCGAGCAGCTGCTTCTTCAGCATCTTGGGGTCCCATGAAATTTTTTTGGAAGTCAGCCACTGTCGGATGTCGTCCTTGCGGGAACTCGTCGTCGGCACTGCTTCCAACAGCCGTGAGTGGTAAGAAGCGTTGTCCATGACAATAACGCTTCCTGTCGGCAGTTTGTCGAGGACACCGTCGAACTACTTCTCGAAGCGGGCGTCATCCATTTCCTCGTGGTAATCGCTGGTCTTTTGTCCACGGAACACGTCCAGGCAGCCGTCGACGAAGCCTTCATCGCTGCCGATGTGGGTGACAATACGCTGGCCCTTCCCCGATGGCTGCTTGAGGCCAGTCGAGAGACCACGCGTGAAGGCGTCGTGAGACGAGGCCACGGTCGTGTCCACCCACACCCTTGAGACAGTGTGCCCTGCCGTCACCCACGTCTCGTCCAAGTAGAAGATCTTCCGACCATCTTGTCGGTGACGTGCGATGTCATGCACGTACTTCTGCTGCCAGGCGACGATGTCCTCTCGTTCAATCAGCCGCGAGTTTCGTTCCCTCTTGTCATGCTCGAATCCGATGTCGTGGAGAAGGCGACGCACAGTCCAAGCCTTCAACGAGGGAAGTTCAGTGCTCGCGCAGAATTCGGCCGTTATCTTCTTCATCGTGGGGACCTCGTTCCGTAGAAAGAAACGGTGGACGCACGATCTCAGCGCGCACAACGTGAAGTCGCCGTACCTGACTTTGCGCCGCCTCTTGCCTTTACTTGCTGGGCGCTTCCGAGAAGGTGTCACAACTTGTCCCTCAGTTTCTTTCGCCTGCTTCCTAATCTCGAGGATGGTGCGTACACCAACGCCAAGCAGTTTGCTGACTTTGATGCAGGACTCCTCCACAGTGAGGCCGGGCTGGCCGGGCTTGGCGGGCGGTTCGTGTCGCACCTGAACGTACGCGTTCATTATCAGCTGCCGTGCAACTCGGTTGAGGACATCGCTGCTCTTATGCTTCTTGTAGAGGCGCCTTGGCGTAGACGGCGAGGCTGCACCAGACTCTCTTGACGAAGAAGAATCGGAGGAATTGCATTCCGCTGTCTCCACGTTGGGATTCATAACGGAAGAGGAAAGACGACTTCGAATTTGTGAAAACGCGAATCGCAGGAACTTTCAAAACCCGAAACGCAGGTTTTCTTTAACAAACGCAGCAAATGCACGGAATGTACCTAATTCGTGTAGGAAGGTTATCCAGCTAAAACCAACAACCATATATGCATTACTTAAAGTTACAATTTTCGTTCCACTGAAGCCTTCTTTTTACTTCAACCTTCCGGAGCGAGTAATTTGCTTCGGCTAGGTGGCGCAAGCTGCCGCCCGCTACAAGGTCTTTCTGTTGTCAATGTCTATTCATTGAAGCAGAAGGGGCGTTTTCAGCGAACTATTTTCTCGACTGCGGAGGCGTCTGAAGCGGGCGCATCACGCTTATGGGGAGGAGCTTCTACTACCTTCTTAACTTGTAACCGACTATATCCCCGCTTTGATGATGTTGATAGTGCGACAGTAGCTCCACCTCTAGGTCGATCTTTTGATCGACCTAGAGATGAAGCTACTGGCGCTAGAGTTTCTGTATAGGCTCCCTACGGGAGCCATAGTTGCGCGTCTGTTTTCCACGTGCCGCCGCGCCGTTATTTGCAGAGATCTGATCACGTGAGGAGCAGACCCAAATGCCGTGCAGGAAAGTAGACGTTGCACGTTATTACAGCGGAGCTGTTAAGGGCTAGTTTCCCCAGGATCGTGTCCGGTACCAAACAAATGTCGACACAACCCTCTGGTTGCCGCCGTCGCTCGATCATAGTTGGCGGTAGCTGTCCAGAGTGTTGTGTTTGTCGGTTGTCTGCTCGCCGCCGTCGCTCATAGATCGCAGCAACCTTTCCATCCTCTGCAACCAGACAGCTGGTTGCTGCCGTCGCTCATAGATGGCGGCAACGTTTCTTCGGAGGAAGAAGAGCGGGAACGGAACGAGCGGCGATGTGCGCAGCAGCACGAATGGTTCCGCAACCGCCGCGAGGCCGCTATCGCCTAAAGTTCCACTGCGCGAGCGCTTCAGATTCCCTTGCGAAAGAAGAGCAGATCGCTCGCCTGGAAAGCCACCGCCGAGAACAGAAACTACAGCTCCACTGCTCTTCCTCCACCAGAGTGAAAAAGGCTGAGAGATTTTTTTTTTTTTTTTAATGAAGATGACGCCGCGTTGAACTCCCATTTTCTTAAAGACTGGGAGCTGTGGACTTTTTTTCAAGAACCGGTATGAACTGGTTCGCGCTTGGTGGAACCGGTAACCAAATTGTTATTTCAACAGCATCATTGAACCAGAACCAAACTGGAACAAAATGAAAGCAACCCGAACCGAACCGGAATAATGACCGGTTCGACTCCCTGCTTTTAACCCAGCCGATCTTCTTCTTTTTTTTTTTTGCGTAGAACGCAAATAAAAAATGGATTGCGTATGTTAAGAAATTCTAAGAATCGCACAGCATCTATGAAAGTTTACGTTTTAAGACAGGATCATAAAGTCTGAAATCTATGAAGCGATAATATGGTGCTACAGTTCCTTGTGCCGGCGCCTTATAGACCTTTCCAATGTTTACAAAATCACAGTCCAGCGTGCGATCTTCACAGCCCAGCACGTGCGTGTTCATCGCTTCGGAAAGCGAGCAAAGCACGCGCCATACGCACGAACACTCAAAATGGCACCGGCCAAAAGCTCGTTTTTGGAAAGGTCTATAGACCTTTCCAAAAAAGAGCGTGTGGCCGGTGCCATTTTGAGTGTTCGTGCGTATGGCGCGTGCTTTGCTCGCTTTCCGAAGCGATGAACACGCACGTGCTGGGCTGTGAAGATCGCACGCTGGACTGTGATTTTGTAAACATTGGAAAGGTGTATAGACAATTGCAAGGACGGCGCCCCGATTGGTGCCCCACGCGTGCAAGCACGGGCAGCTTGCGCGTGAACATAACTTTGGCAAGCTTGCAATTGCACAGGCTTGTCCGCGCGAGCAGAGATAGGGCAGCGGCCAGTCGCCTTGTTTGCAATCGTCTATTAGCGATGTGCGCGGCCAAAGGCGTCGCTGTGGTCAGCTTTCCACGATTGGCCGAAACCATGGGCATATGAGCGTTGTCAGATTGTCAACTTTGACGGTGTTAGTTTCGGATTGCGATGGCTCCTAGCTTCTACTGTGCTTTTTAAACACACCATCAAACTCGTCGTCACACCCCAAGGTAAGTAGCCAGAATAACAACTGGTGACGTCACGGCGAGGCAAATCCCAGTCGTGACGTCACGGAGGGAAACCATAAGAGGGCGCCACCGAAACATCTCGGCGCTAATACCGATTGCACTTGGCCAGCCGTTTTTTGTTCTTGCCGCAGTGCATAGAGATTTAGGGCAGGTATACACGGCGTTGCTTCTAAAAGCGCAATTAGCCCCGTGCGCGACCGAAAGCGTCGCTGTGGTCGGCCCTCTATGATTGGCCGAACGCTGACTATGACGTCGGAAAGGGGGTTTATCATCGACAGGAAATAAGAGGAATGAAAGAACTTTAATTTTGACGGTGTTGGCAGTGTTCCTTAGAGAGCGCAATGATTTCAAGCTTCCACCATGCTAATAACAAACACCATCGAACTTGTTGTTTGCAAGGTAATGACGTCACAAAGGGGAACCACAGGAGGGCGCCACCAAAACTTCTTGCCGCTAATAGCGATGCTGTTGCGCAAGTATTCGAAGCAGAGAGCAAGATAAAGCCCCTTCATGTTTCAAAAGTAGCGCAAGGTGCGTCGATGCACGAGGCACGTGCAACGTGCATCGTTGCAGGCCCAGAGGTTCTTCCCAGAAGTGGTGCGCGCACGTGTCTCGAGCATTTCCACAACAATGAATAGCGCCACTTTTCCCAGGATAGAGGGGTTTTAGAGCAAAATATGTTCTTGCGCCACACACGAACTATACTTCGTTTCACCTTATGTGTGAGCGAAGGCAAAGCTGGAAGCGCGAGCACGAAAGCTCCGTGCCTTCAGGCTTTGCTCGAGCGCGCGAGCTGGGCAAAAACGCAAAAAGCGCTGGTCTCGCGCTTCTAGCTTTGGCTTCGCTCGCAGATAAAGTGAAACGAACTATAGACATTTTTAAGGCATTATCAAACAAAGAGCACGCTAACTATGTGTCTCTGGACGGTATTAGCCCCGTGCGCGACCGAAAGCGTCGCTGTGGTCGGCCTTCCACGATTGGCCGAACGCTGAGTATGACGTCGGAAAGGGGATTTATCATCAACGGAAATAAGAGGAATGAAAGAACTTTAATTTTGACGGTGTTGGCAGTGTTCCTTTGAGAGCGCAATGATTTCAAGCTTCCACCATGCTAATAACAAACACCATCGAACTTGTTGTTTGCAAGGTAATGCCGTCACAAGGGGAACCACAGGAGGGCGCCACCAAAACATCTCGCCGCTAATAGACCTTTCCAAAAAAGAGTGTGTGGCCGGTGCCATCTTAAGTGTTCGTGCGTAGGGCGCGTGCTTTCCTCGCTTTCCGAAGCGACGAACACGCACGTGCTAGGCTGTGAAGATCGCGCGCTTAAGGCGGCGGTCCCACGGCGGCCATCTTGAACAATCCATTAGTTCAACCACTAGATGGCGGCACTCATCCGTGTGGCCTGTGTGGCCAGAAAACAAGCTCGTGGCAGTGATGTTCCTCCTCTGCTCTTAATTTCCTCCTTTCTGCTGCTCGCCCGTGCACGTTCAGCGCTCAGCGCGTGCTCCCGCTGACACAAATGCCAGCAAACGTGCCAGTGGTGCTAGCGGTGCCCAGTTCGCACAGAAGCGGATCCCAGCTAGCTCATCGACCCGATCGAGAGTGCCTAGCTCGAGATCGAGAGGCTCACAAGCCAGTAGCTATCGTTTTAACTATTTAAGAATTAAAAACATAGTCAATCAATCAGTGAAGAATGTTATCAAACGTTAAAGAACATATATAAGACATGCATTGTCCGCATTTCGTTAATGAAAGATCTTTTGCACGACAAAAGCGTTTAAATTCATTTTCGCTGTAAGTCAGAGCGCAGCCGACATAACAGGACAATGAGGCCAATCAAGCAGAACCAAAAAACACTATGTCACGGAGCTCAACATCCTATAGTGCGTTTGTTGTCACCGGTCAAAGCAATCAAGCGCAAACCATGCACTATGGCCTTGCGCTTTTAGTATGCGTGTTTGTGCTTGTGTATCTTATAGTCTTTGACTGCATTTTGATCTATAATAAAACAAGCAATAGCAGACATTTTTTTTTTCAAGGCGGGTGTTCAGAAGGGCGCTTTATATAACTCATCATTTTGATGTTAGTTTGATTAAACTTGACTACCAATTATCTGACCTTATAAATAACCACCCTAATATTGTTGAAATAGTACGCCGAGGTCGAAGACTCTGCATGTTCAAGAAAAGAGTAAAAGTGAATTTTGTAGCCCAAGTGGCTCAAATTTTATTAGGCGAGTGGGTAGCAGATTTCAAAGTGCATTTTATGGTGCTTTTGATATTTTTTGCATTATTATTTAGGTCTATTTATAATTTGATGTTGAAAAAAAAATATACCAACCTCTTACATGTATCTTTATCTATATATATTTTCGGTTTGATTGCAACCGATATGAAGAATTTTACAGTAACGCTGACATTGTATGTTAATTAATGTGATCTCATTGATGTCGATGGGAATGATTTCCATTTGAAACGTTTGATGACGTTGATATTAAGTATGATAACTACGATGTTTAGCTGATGTAAATTTTATTATTTTATGCATAATTGATTTTTATCCTGACACTGGTCCTGTACACCGTTGAATGCTGTAAAAAGGGGCTGATGGCCTGGTCAGAAGACTTTTAATGCGAGAAAAGTATTTACCCCACCACGCAAAAATCCGGCGGCGGCGGCGCCGGCGGCATGCGATGGTACCAAAAATGGCCAACGGCGCAAAGAGTAAAAACACGTTAGAAATGCTCGGATTGACGTCAAAATTTTCACGAAGGTTCCTATAAATAAAGTAAATGAACGACTTTCGAAACAAACTTTAGTACATTTCGGTCTGGATGGGAATCGAATCCGGGCCTCCGGGGTGCGAGACGGGCACGCTTCCCCGACTCCACGGCGGCTCCAAGGTCCTGGCTGACTAAGGTGTGCCTAGTGCGTGCGTCATTGCACACGTCCCGTCGCAACCATCTGGCTGACTAAAGGTGTGTCCAAGTGCGTGCGTCATTGGGCACGTGACGGTGCAGCCAATGGGGAGAAGGTGGCGCCACGTCATGAGTGTATAACATGGGCGCGCTGTTTCCCGCGCGTCACACACCGAATCAGCAAAAATAACGCATGTCGAAAAAATAAATCGAAAACTTTGCACCAAAAGGACTGCAATGCTTTCATATTCCCACACGTAAGCAATCAAAAGTGTCTGTGCAGAATTTTCTTTTGTATTCTTTTGCCGCAGCCCCTCAGACACATGTATGTCTGGAAATAATAATAATTATTATTATTATTAACTCACGCATACAATATTTATTTTTATTTTTACAACATGTTCACGGGAGAACCGCCAAGCGGTCTGGACCATCTAAAGTTCAGTGTGTCTTCACGTTCCTATAGCCGTCTGCACGTTCACGTTCAAATGGAAAAACACCGTAGACCGTCTTCTCTTTTCAAATGACAACGAACCAAAGCAGGCACGTAGCCAGGGGGGGGGGGGTGCATGGGGCCCGGCCTTCCCCCGAAATCTTTCATTTTGCTGAGACCTCCTCTCCCCCTCCACCTCATACAGCATTTTGTCATGGGCGCCCCCCCCCCACCCCCCCCCCCCCCCGCAACAAAATCCTGGCTACGTGCCTGAACCGAAGACCACATGAAGTGGTGACAACTTAGCCATTTTTCCGCCCAATCGTTTTTTTATGCATTTTGAAGTGCGCGCAATCCGGTGTCACTCAGCTCGAGCCCGTAGCTTTGGCTAGTGCATAGACGCCATTTTACAGCCCAAATCACGCACCGAGTGCGCGAGAGCGTCACGCGCTGGCACATTCAGAGCAACAAAGGATGTCTTCACCCTGAGACAGACAGACATGTAGGCAACCTAGGCTAGAGTGAACAGGCATGATCTCTTACGGCCATTGCACCGGGAGTAGTTGCTCCCTGCGGCGGTAGCTTGGAGGGGTCGCTGTAACCCTACCGCTCCTACAGTGCTTTAATTCCTTCTGAGAGGCACGTCCTCCTCACCGTGTTGTCCTCTTTGCTCGGGGGTTGAGTTGGATAAGTTTTTAGAGTAATTGGACCTACAGGTCGTGAGGCCAGCTGCCTTCAGGGACTTACGCGGAACACGTCTTTCTCTTCGTCTCCTTAAGAAACAAGCTTGTATAGACAAGAATTTAATTATTGTAAGCCGAAACTTATTTCAATCTGCTCACTACAGTTATTTCAAGCGGGGAACAGTTGTTCAGGATGGCTCAGGCGGCGTTGGGCATGGTTGTGTGGTCGCACCCCTACGAGGCTAAAGAAGTTCCATTGCTCCTCGGCGAGAGTGAAGGCCACAAGGAAACCGCTCTCTAGCCCGGTCATCGAAGAACATGGCAGGGCAGCACTGAGCATCTCGCTTGATTTTATTTCGCAATACTCATTGCGGGGACTGAGATAAACGAAAGAGAAGCGCGAGGAAACTTCACGAGTTGTGATCCTGGACCGGCTTGCTAGAACAGCGTCTCAGCTGAGACTCAGTGAAAGAAAGCACTGCAAAAGGTTGGTCGCACGACTGTCTTGAGACGCGGCTTGAGTCCCGCTCAGCTCGAGCGCTGGTTTTGGAATTGCTTTCTTTCCCAAAGTCTCAGCTGAGACGCTGTTTCTAGCAAGTCTGACCTGGCTGCTTATAATTAGTTGCAAAGGACAAGAGTCGTGGTTGGTGTAAACGCAAAGTGGAAGCCTGGAGTCGTTGCATTATTAAACCAACACCATGAAAGTTGATCGTCTGACATTGTTCTTATTTGAAAAAATGAAATAAAAATTAATCCAAAGAAAGACGACCGTAGTGAGGGTTTCGCACATGTGCCACGCTTTTGATAGGGCACTGCATGGAAAGGGGGTTTATTAGACCCTTTTCCTGAGCCTCAGATTTGAACCACGATGACTGGCTGTTTGTTGCCTTAGTATGAGGACCAGTCACTGCGGTTTACACATAACACTCTCCGTATGTTTTCTACAAGTAGAGTACTCAATCCCCGCCCCTGCCCGTTTCGATCTGGATGAGCACCGTACCGGCGTGCGGTCGTGTATCCCTACTGCGTGACGCACGTTAAAGACCCCAGGCTAGCGGCTGTACTGCACTGGCTAAATTGCTCATCTACAGCTGGAAGACTCGTCGCCCTTGGAGGCAGACCAAGTTCTAGGCTGTATAAACATACACACAACCCATTTTTTTTTACAAGTAGAGTAACGTTAAAACTGAAAATCTAAAATTCCTGCACGATGGCGAACAAAACAGAACCAGAGCGGTTGGAAAGCTGGAACCTTAAAAAAGAAAAATGTCGGGTAAAAATATTGGAGTGAAGGAAAAGAAATTCCCCTTTGTTGTCACCATCATATGGAGCTCAATATTCGCACCTTTCGTGGTGTCGGAACATGGCAGGGAGCATTGAATAGCTTATTTATAGGCACTAGATGTTTTCGAGAACTTGCTCGTGACCCTTGTTTTTTTCTTCTTTTTCTTGCAAGATTATTTACTCATTGCAAGAACGAGGAAGTAGCGCGAGGAAATATTTGAGAAAAGAATCCTCTGCATCAGGGACAGAATCCCCCCAGCGCCACTTTTCCTGAACTTCTCAACCTCGAATTTCAGCCACCTTTCAAAAGATGGCGCAAGTGCGCGTCGTCTGCTACAACATAGGTTCTTTTTATTATTTAGGACAATTAGTATGCTTTAAAAAAATTACAATCATGGAAAGTGATTTTAATTAGAACGAGAAAAGCACTAATTAAAGAATCGTTGCTTAAATTGCTGCCCTCTTCTTTGAAACCGGTTTCTTGCGTACAGAGTCGAGCTTCAAAATAGTCCCATGATTTAAACATATTTTAAACAAATCTGAATATGAATACGAAAAAATCACGCTTCTAGTGAACCAGCTGAGTTCCTCTAGCATACAATAAAAAAAAATTAGGTCAGATGCCAGAACGCTGTCTGAGAAAACCAAGAACGCGTTAAGGGAATTCTTAGAAATTTTACCACAATCAAGTTGTGTTTACAAGAAAACGGCTGGCGTTGCACTTCTAATATTTTGTATTCTGAGTTCCTATGTTTACCACAAGCATGCCCTTAAATGTCGTTGCTGCGTTATGAGACTTCATAACGCAGCATGAGTTACGAGACTTCAAAATCACATAAAAAAGGCTCTTTTTGAATAAATATTAAAAAATGTGAGCGTGCTAATTAACAAAAACACGTATGTACGGAACTAGACGAGTCCTTCTTCTATTCAATAAAAAAATAAGAACGCGTCTTGGATGCATTGCAAGTCTAGAAACTTGGAATGCATAGAGGTTTGTCTTTGAAAATATCAAAACTTGCACTTTTTGTTTTCTTATTGTGCGTTAAGTTTTGAAAAATGCGTATCATATTTTGCACTAAAAGAGTGATGATGAATTGACGATTTATTTGCAAAAAGAACGAAATACGTAACACGCGCACAGACGCGACATTTGCACAGGAAACAGGAGCGTTAGCAGAGCTGCCACCGGTATTATAGTTGGGGCCGTGGGACCGCCGCCTTAAAGACCGGTTCACACAGTTACGTTTGACTGCGTTTGACTGCGTTGCGGCAGCGAGACACCAGGACATCCCTGCTGTTTATATCGCGGTCCAGGAAGATTCCTTGAATTGGATTCTACGCTTCATACGAAGCCCAGTTGTGCCGGTGACTCGCTTTCGGTTCTCGCCGCAACGCAGTCAAACGCACTCAAACGCAAGTGTCTGAACCGGCCTTTACTGTGATTTTGTAAACATTGGAAAGCTCTATTAGCGATGTGCGCGACCAAAAGCGTCGCTGCGGTCAGTTTTCCACGATTGGCCAAACAATGGGCATATGAGCATTGTCAGATTGTCAGCTTTGACGGTGTTAGTTTCGGATTGCGATGGCTCTTAGCTTCCACTGTGCTTTTTAAACACACCACTGAATCGTCGTCGCACCTGAGGATAACAACTGGTGACGTCACGGCGAGGCAAATCCCAGTTGTGACGTCACGGGTGGAAACCATAAGAGGGCGCCACCGAAACATCTCAGCGCTAATACTGTCCGTTTGCGAAGAAAATGAGTGGTTTTATTTTTGGGCGTCTGTTGCGACTCGCGAGCCTTTTACGCATGATCGCGCGATCGATGTCTGCATTGACAACAAGTGCAACAAAGCTCTTTGTGCGATTACGCCTCGGCTTAGCAGAAGGGGTGCTTTCACTCTAATAAAAAAGGGAGCGTGACTTGCTCCCTCAAGGGAGCAAATACGCTGACACAACCATTGCTCCCCTAGGGGAGCAACGGTAACGGGCGCAACCTTTGCTCCCCTACCGTTAGTCCCTTAAAGTTGAACCCCCAGGGCGAACTTTTGCACCCTTTCATTTAGGCCACTGGAACTAAATGTTGCGCCCTTACCTCATTTATTACGTGCACTTACACATCTAGGTGGCGCTAGTCAACGTCAAATTCAAAATTTGTAAAAAATATGTCTTAGCTGCGGTATATCTTTTCCACGCTCACTCATGACATTCACATATGAACAACGCTTATTTCATATTTGCACACGTATTATACATTTTAGCATAGACATGGACTAGGAATTAGAACACAGATGACACACGCAGGACACACACACGATGACGCACGAATTCAATTTTCTTTTCTTTATTGTCACACGCTAATTCAATCGCCAACCCCAAAGGCTACCCATGCGCCTTTTATCCTGATCATATGAAAGGAGTCGTTTGGTCAGTGACCATCTCAACCGTGAGCGATGTTACAAATATGTACAAATATGGGGCTGCTTTCGCACCAATATTTTTCTCCAATATTGCTGCTAAACTTTCCAAGGAGTGTATTTCTTACTGAGAAGTAACGGTACACTCAGTAATTATTTGTGACAGTCTATAAAACAGCGTCCCCATAGGTTCCCAGCAGCCATGTTCTCGCTTCCCCGCATAGACTGCCATAGTTTGCGCATGCGCGTCTCCGTGGCAACCGTATCGCCTTTTGCGAATTTTTAACACATGTTGTATACACCAGAGCCTTTTATACTGGGAGAGTTCGGCGGTCTATTGATCCAGCCGCCAGTCTGGCAACACTGATCAAACAGTCTGGGAACTGTGCGCATCGCGTTCCGAGTTTCGTTGTCCGCCATGATGTGCCTTGCCGTCTCGAGCCGGCAGCCGCCCCACTAGCGTGGAGCGAGAAACGACGGTGAAAATGTTCGTTCTGCGCTCTGCGAGACGTTAAAAGAAAACGTAATGGGGTGCTGTATTGCCGTTGGGTGCTCGAACAGCGCGAAAAAAGGGTTCAGGATGTACCGGTTCCCGCAGGGAAAAGAAAACCGTGCAAGGCACAAGATCTGGGAGGCCAAAACGAAGGGGGCTAGTAAGTGGAAGCCAACTTCGGGTTCTCGATTGTGCGAGGTAACTTTACAACTAAATTATTTTGTGCGTTAAACGCGTTTTATTTTGACTAAAACTGTCCAGCGACTTGGTGTGGCAGCGTCAGGGGAGAGTGTCCGTTGATTACGAAGCTGTTTCCTGTCGCGCGAGGCTTGATACTTGCGAGCGGCCTACCTTGACAACTTTGAACTGTGTATACTGCATTTCAGTGTAAGCGCGAGCGGAGCCGATCGCTGCAAGCGCGTTCACTTCGCGCTGAACGACGCGTGAACTGTACGAGTGCACGCGCTCCGTCGGCGCGTTCAAAGCATGCAGCTCGCTCTCGTAGCTTTCTCTACGCTCGAGTTTTTAGAAGCGGCCTCGCAGCTCAGCTTCGCCGTCTCGCAAGCACTTTTGTTTCGCTAGCGATACCTTTATTTTGATATTTTTTTTAATGCGCGTAACAAATACTGGTCATGCCTTTTTTTTTTAAATGCACTTCATAGACAGTGAATTCGAAAGAAGGTTTGTCGTGATCGCAAAAAGCTCAGGCACCACGCAATGACGACGGTGTTCCTTCACAGCAAACCAAACAATGTCAGAAAACCCCCAAAAAACCGGCAGGTGAAGAAGCACGGCGGAAAATCACGATCGGTCCGCCGTACTCCGTACAACGGTGCACCAACCTTGTAATGTGGTAAACAGTCGGAGAGCGATCCAGACAATCAAACTTGTCCACTGAAAAATGTGCACTAGGCCGCTGAGTTGTGTCGGACGTCGGGCGTTTTTGAGCGATTCCCCATTTATAAATGAGTGTCGTTCGTGAATGGGCGATTTCTTTGCTAATTCTTACATGAATAAAGCACCGAATCACAAAACACTTGTTTTCCGACTCTCTCCTTACGCCAACAAAAGCGCGAACGGCAAAACCTACACGCGTATACATCGCACGTCAATGGGGACCCACTTGCCGGGAGGCACATCATGGCGGAAGCGGAACCCGCTGAATCTGCTAAACCAAAGCGGCTTTGGCTAAACCTAGCGGGCCGTAAGCCCCTCCCACCCGCCGAACTCTCCCAGTATAAAAGGCTCTGGTATACACGTTTGCAAGTCCGGTCTCAGGGCGCCGCCATCTTGCCCAGTGGGGTGCGCTTGGGCGCGGCCATAATCTGATTATGACGCCTTAGCAAGGCTTCGTAATCGGATTAGGACGCGTCCAAGCGCACCCCAGCCAGCAACATGGCAGCGCCCTGAAGCCGGACTTGTAAACGTGTATAGGCTCCTTGCACTGACGTCACATCGCATACTTTTGAATACCATCCCTATTGAAAAAGGCCAATATGAACTCGGCTTATTGGAAATATTGTATTCCAATGAAGTTGATGGAAACCAATAAAAACTTATTGTTATCCGATTAACCCAATACGCACGATGGGAATTCTTATCGGAGCACAATATCCCAATATAATGTGTGGTTATTGGTATACAACAGGATATTGGAGCACAATATTACGATAGAACTTGCGGTTATTGGTATACAGCACGATATTGGAGCACAATACCCCGATATAATGCGCGGTTATTGGAAAAGAATACGGCATCGCGTGCATATTGGTGACCGACACGGACATACTGTACGGCCACACGATATATAAATATCGGTCGTCGACCACGGGCGCAAAGGAGAATACAATATGAAATCGCGTGCATATATCTCGGAACGAATTCCAAGTTACCAACATGAATTACGTCGGCATATACCGCGGATTAAGGGGAAACGTAACACGATATTGAGCGTTCGTGAAGCAACAGGTGGATATCGGTATGCCCACATATACGACATCGCGTGAATGCTAACGTAAAACAGCACGCGTTACCATACGGCAATACGCGAGAGAAAGATATTGGGTGGGGATACACACGGAACACAAACGTTCTGCGTTGCGAACACATTAACATTGATCGACAGTGCAATTATGTACAGCTGTTGGTACGGCACACAGTACACACATGCGCAGCCTCGCGCGCTTGAAATGCTAGACGACCACCAAACCATTCAGAATAACTAGCTGAAACACTCGCGACCTACCTTTCAATGAGAAAGCCCAATAACGACGTGCTTATTGGAGCGATCGTTTTCCAACAAATGTTTATTGTAGTTGTTTTAATGCAACAAAAGTTGATCGCCGAACGATAAACCCAACGTACCGCGATACAATTCGATGTTGCAACACAACATCGCAATACAAGAAGAAACTATCGGTGTTGGGACCCAAATAGAACGCGATACGCGAAAATGTCAGTTCGGACGATAAAATAATGAGGGTGAATAGGTTTGACAGGTCACGTGCATGTAGTTCTTACGCGCATTTATCGATATTTACCCACCTTTCTGGTAATCCTACTTCGTACACAAAATCAACGACAACATGCGAGCACATTTCACCCACCACTCTTCGTCGCCTGTTACGCGAAATTCACACACTGTATAAAAAAAGGACGTGAAAAATACGTGCATTGGCGCCATCAAACGATACGTCACAGTCTCGTTTTTTTAGATGAGTTTCCATGATTCCATCGTCAACCCGCGCGCGCGCCAGTTCGCGTTCCGGATGCAGTTCCAATCAGGAACATGAGTTTGT
The DNA here is from genome assembly GCA_013358835.2 of Ixodes persulcatus. Taxonomy (NCBI): domain Eukaryota; kingdom Metazoa; phylum Arthropoda; class Arachnida; order Ixodida; family Ixodidae; genus Ixodes; species Ixodes persulcatus. The sequence continues at coordinate 155,885 of JABSTQ010010311.1, read as the reverse complement.
TCTCGGCCACCAAGAGCAAGTATTTTCAATGTGAGCTATTGCCCGCCTAGTTTTGTGTTCCATTCCTCTTGAATGCCATTTCCTATGTGTAGTGGTCTTGCATTAGTATTTTGTTTTCTCTCTTCTGCAAAAACACCCAAGTTTGACTAAGACCGGGTTCTTTCTTATTATATATGCAGGTCTTGGAGGCAAGCAGCAGCCAATCAAGGCCAGAAGTTTGCTCTTTGCCGCTCATGGCGAGTGTCTTCAAGGTGAGTGATTGATGCCTATCTGAGTTGTGTGCTTCATTCCTCACAGACATTCTATTTTTTGTCTTTATAGTGGTCTTGTGTCAGGCTTTTGTGTCTCTGTCCGGCCAAAGCATCTGTATTAGACTAAGACTGGGTTCTTTCGGATATCTGCAGCTATTCTCGGCAGCAGAGGGCTGCCAATCAGGAACATGAGTTTGTTCTCGGCCACCAAGATCAAGTATTTTCAAGGTGAGCTATTGCCCGCCTATATGAGGTTTGTGTTCCATTCCTCTTGAATGCCATTTCCTATGTGTAGTGGTCTTGCATTAGTATTTTGTTTTCTCTCTTCTGCAAAAACACCCAAGTTTGACTAAGACCGGGTTCTTTCTTATTATATATGCAGGTCTTGGAGGCAAGCAGCAGCCAATCAAGGCCAGAAGTTTGCTCTTTGCCGCTCATGGCGAGTGTCTTCAAGGTGAGTGATTGATGCCTATCTGAGTTGTGTGCTTCATTCCTCACAGACATTCTATTTTTTGTCTTTATAGTGGTCTTGTGTCAGGCTTTTGTGTCTCTGTCCGGCCAAAGCATCTGTATACGACTAAGACTGGGTTCTTTCGGATATCTGCAGCTATTCTCGGCAGCAGATGGCTGCCAATCAGGAACACGAGTTTGTTCTCGGCCACCAAGAGCAAGTATTTTCAAGGTGAGCTATTGCCCGCCTATATGAGTTTCAGCATTCGTCAAAGAGTGCAAAATCAAAGCCCGGGGGTTGGCCATTGTAAATATGTTGACTCGGAAGCGCATAGGAAGGAAGCTTTACAAAAGTATCCACCTGCCTCAACAAGTGAGACCGAAACTAAAAACGTGGGTTCCATTTAAAAAAAAAAAAATTGTGAGCCCGAGTTAACTCGGGGGCAGCACGGAGCAAACAAGCCACGGTACGAGTATGCTCGGTTCAGGCTTCTGTAAGGGTGGTCGATGACTCGGTGTCTTCTAAAGAAATATTTTTTTCTAAAAGTGTGGTGGTCAAATATCTGGGGATGGGCATTGGGTCATGATGTTAAAGTAAAAATTTCGTCCACTCCCCGGATTGATGTGCCTTGTCCCCCTAGCGAGGGGTACAAGGCCTTCAAAATTTTATGTTCGCAAAAGGGGTGCGTCAGTATTGACGTCTCATTTTACATCAGGCCTCTCAATTTAAAACGCACTATAAATGATATGCCTGAGATTCGTTTGGGTGTACTACCGCTCAGGAAGTATATGGTTCTGTCTCAAAAGGTCTAATCTGATGTTGACCGCACCTCGGGTCTCCACCGACGATTCTTCAGAACGAGACCCAACCGGGACACTAGGGAGGAGCGGCTTAAGCAAGGGATGCTACATATACGACAGCTTCTTGCTGACAAGTAATGAAAATAGATATATGGTGGGTGTTTCATTTGCTATGCCTTTTGGCATGTACATTATTTTTGTTATGTTTCAAGATTTCTGCAGAGTTCAATTTCAACTATTGTAAAATACCGAGCATGCGCCCAGATCGCAGAAGCGCCTACCCCCTGTTTTCGGAACGATCCGCAAATAAGCAAAGGGCATACCAGACACCCCATCCACCTGCTTTCAGCCATGCTCAAAGTAATAAAAGAGCACATCAAGTGTCCAGGTGCCGTGGCGTCCATGCCACAATAGTGACGGTCGCGGAGCTGACAGATCCGTGCCTGGCACAAGTAATGGCATGGCCTTTGGGAACCAGGGAATCGAGATTAGAGATGTAGCACAAAAATTGGAAGCAAGCGGCGAAGGTGAGCAGAGTTAACGGAAAACAAGGATGAAGGGGGTCCCGTGGCATGAGGCATCTATGTCCTTTGCATGTAATTTTGAGTGTGCTGTAGGCGGCTACTCAAGAAAATTGTTACTTGTGTGTAACTAATCGCAAATCTCTCTTGCAGTTTCCACGGCCCACAAGCCAGCAGGCGCCAGTTTGTTCTCGTTCAAAGTTGAGGATTCCAGATTTTCTAGTTTGCTCTGAAGCAGCAATACTGAAGCCAGACAAGTGGTACGGCATATCTAATTGACGGAGCTCAGAACAACTGGGGACGCTTTCACTGAAGCTTGTTTTGCTGCAGTACACACATGTAGTAGTGTTAGTTGATACCCGATTGAGCCAGCTTCCGGCTCAATCGGGTATCAACCATTCACAGGGACGCAGGGCGGGGCTTCTTCCCTCTCTCCCATCTCAGGGACCAATGACAGTGCATGGGCGTTGGCCAGTGACCAATCGGAGCTCGCCCGGGTCCCGTGAGGGCACATACCTCAAACCGCAGACCTCAAACCACAGACCGCAAACCGCAGACTTCAAACCACAGACCTCAAACCACAAGTGTGGTTGACCAGGTGTTGACAGCTGCGGTCATCATCTGATAACAAACACATGATGTCACATAGGGTCCGAACTTCGTTCGACAGCACGAGATGCCGCACAGGGTTTGTGCTGCATCCGAAAGAGGGCTCTCACATGATGTCACCAGGGTTCGTGCTGCGCTCCGGTCACATGACGGACACATGTTTTGAATTTGAATCGCTGCGCGGTAAATGCCCCTTTTATTCGATAAAAAGGCTTCGCGGGCGACGGGGACTCGACCGCGCGACCTTCTGCTCAGAAGCCCGATGCGTTACCCCCTGAGCTATGAGCACAACGCTTCTTGGGCGACTTCATTCGTCCTAGTATTTCGTACGGCGAGCGCGCAATTCAGATCACGTGTTAGAGCTGTCGAAACGCTTGGATTTTGTAACGGAATTGCTGAGTCATTCACCGGAGGGCGCTACAGCGATGACGGAAGAGTTCAGGATTATTGAGTCATCTGTCAGGCGGGAAAATGCACTGTCACGATGACGACACAGATATGTCGCCGTGAGATTAGTGACGAGAAATGTATTGTCGCGTGTTTTCCCGGTGGGTCATGTGACCAACGTCACCTGATATTTGAATCGCTGCGCACTTGACACCTCGGTTCATAGATGGCGCGTGTCTTTTGTTGCTAATAGAGTAACTGTATATGCTCCGCTTGCGGAGCATATACAGGCTCTGCAAGCAGAGCCTATACAGTTACTCTAGTTGCTAAGCGTCTTTGTTGTTAGGGCATGAGTGACATCTTGCGTCGTGGGTCTGACAGACTCGTCACCTCGGGAATGGCTTTCGTAATCTGCGTGAAAAAAAACAAACACACAACCCTACACGGAATTTGAACGCGTCATTGCTCCAGGTCATGTGACGAAGCCTATCTATACAATTCCGTCATGCAGGAAGAAATCTAGACAGGTTTCGTATATGTCTCGAGAGATCGGAATGTTATTTTCTTTTCTTCATATGCGAATGAAATACATTGTTTCAACGCTCCGCTCGGTCGCTTTTGTTTATTCAGCTGTCGCGTGGAGGCTCGGAACGTCACTTGTGCGTCGGAGATCGGTCTGACATTTGTAATGCGGTTTAAAAACAGGATGCTTCATTGAGGCAGGTCATGTGACCATGGTCGTGTGACGTTGCTCGTCTTCCTATCACGTGATTTCGCGCGCGCGCGATTCAATCGGTGTTCACGGACTCGTAGCCTCGTGGCGCCCCCCCCCCCCCCCCCCTTAGCTGTTGCATTTGGGGTCTTCGAGCCGCTGGATTTTGGCGTCATGTGACGCTCCCCAATAGCAGCAGCTGGGTCCCGCTACATTGGGGTTGAGGTGACTGTAGAATTTTGAAGCTCACGGACCGTGATTAATGTTGATCCTGCGTAAAGCTTTAAAGTGGCCCTGTTAAAATTTGGGGCCAGCTCGCAAACACTTTGCAAAGACCCAGCGAATTTCGGGAATAGGCGCCATCTAGTGTTCAGAGTGTGAAGTGGTCCTCGTTCAAATTGGGTGCCACCTGATGGTAAAAGCTTCGACCCGATATAAACTTTGGACGTCATGTGACGGTCCAATTGGCAACAGTCGTGGTCCCGCTAATTTGGGGGGTGAGGTGAAGCTGAAACTTTGAAGCTGGTGGACCGTGTTAAATCTTGGTCCAGCGTAAAGCTTTGAAGTGGACCTGCTAAACGTTGGGGCAAAGTCTTGAAACTCACAGACCGTGCTGGACCCAGTGATTTGTTTTCGAATAAACACCATCTCTCGTTAGAACTTTGAAGTGCTCATCGCCAAAAAAATGCTGACATCTGGTGGTGAAAGCTTCGACCCGCTAAATTTGAGACGTCATCTGAAGATTCTCTTAGCACCAACTGAATACCGCTAAAGTTTTTTTTTTTTTTTTTTTTTTGCTGGAGCGACGGTAAAACTGAAGTTCGCAGACCGTGCTACATCTTGGCCCAGCGTAAAGCATTGAAGTTGCCCTCCCGCGCGCTTAGCACACATGGTCAGCTGTATCCACTTAATTTTGAGGGGTGACGGTAAAAGTTCGAAGCTCACGAATCGTGCCAAGTTGAGACCAAAGCGTAAAGTTTTGACGTGGCACTGCCATATTTTGGGAGCTGATCCCAGCGCGTAAAACTCTGAAGTGGCCCTAATAAAAATTCGAGCCCAGCGTGTAACACTTTGCACAGTCCCAGCCAAATTTGGTATACCCGACACCTAGCGTAAAAACTTTGAACTGCTCGAAGATTATTTTAAACTTCAATGAGATGAAGTTAGCGTTTCCTCTTCTCGATTTTCGCGCGCACACAGTTTAAATTCGGGATTTAGGCGTATGAGTTGTCACCTCCGTTCACAGATGATGCGCGTTTTTGTTGCTAAGCGTCTTTGTTGTTAGGGCATCAGTGATATCTGGCGGCGTTGGTGTGACCTTGCGACATCTGTTGCTGAAAAGTTAAATTGATCGTAATCCGAAGGCGTGCTCATCCGTACTTTTGTGAGCGAGCAAGTCCGGGCTTTGTGTGTATGAGTTGCCGATTCCGTTTGTAGATGGCGCGCACCTGAATCTCTTTCAGCTGACGTGAACTTTTACCATTATCACGCGAAATCTCTCGCTAATTTTAGCGCCAGATTGGTAGATGGCGTCAAATCTATCTCGCGCGCGCGACATCTCTCGCTAATTTAGCGTCATCTGCAGCAGCTGACCGGAGCGTGGTTGCATCCATACGCGCTAAAGACGAGACAGATGTGGTGTTTCATGTTTTTTATTCTCGTACGCTCTACAAACACCACACTTCTAAATGCAGATCCGGTGTTCATTTTTTTTTCTTTTCACTCTACGCAACAAAGAAATCATTGGAAACGCTTTACACAAAAAAAATGTCACACAAGCTGTTTCAAGATACAACCGAGGCAAAGAAGTTGTGAAATGACATCTCAGGAGCAACGCGCGATAGGATCCTCGCATCTCAGATAACTCCTTGACGATGTCGCTCACCTCCAGAATGTATCCCGTCGGAGCGTCATCTGGAACGGCATCAATGTTCAGGCAGGCAATCTCGCCTTTCGTCATCCACTCAAAGTCCGACACGGGCAGAGTTTCTCTCATTGTCGCCGAATACAGACCGTTTACGTCCAAGTCCAAAATCTGAGACGGTTCGTGCTGCGGGTTAAACGTATCCGTTCCCGGAATATTTGCGACAACATGGCGGGTTGTGCATTGGGTAATCCCTCCGCGAATACCCTGTTCTATCGTGAGATAGGTGTCAGGATCGTCAATTAGCTGCAGTCTTACTTTCGACTGTTTCAGCGCACACGACAAGCTTAGGGACGGTAACGATACGAATTGTAAAGCCTCAATTTCGTACGTCTCCAGCGTCCAGCGTTTAAAGTTTTGGAAAACATCGGCCAGTAGGAGGCAGTCCGTCTTTAGGTAAAGGTCGCTGTATTCTCCAAGGTTCTTCAAACCAAAGATATCGAAAACGACCTGTGCATGTTGGTAGTCCTCTTCACACACCCCGCTCCCAGTCAACTTGTTAAAAAAGGCCTCTCGTGGCGGGAGCTCTCAAAGCTTGTAATGAAATTATAACAAAACACTCCTTTGCGGGCAAGGAGGTCGACGTACTCGGGAAAGGACTGCCGAAGGCAACAAAAATGCTCTGTGCCCTTAGAGTGGAGATTTTGCACGAGCGTCTCCAGGCTTACATTAAGAAATGCGAGGCTGTCAATAAAGCGAAGGTTGCCTATCTCTAACAATTTGAAATTCTGGCACGAGCTTCCGAGTACGTTAATATCCTTGGACTCGAACAAATTAAGCTTGCCTAGAAAGAAACTGAGGTCGTAGGAATGGTTATGCGCTATGAGTGGAACGGTATGTTTGTTGATTCGATGGTTTAGGTTACACTGGGAGCAAAGCGCCCGCCTATACTCTCCCGTCATGTGGTCGTGGTCGCGAGTTTTCATTTTCTTGCTAAAGCTTTCGTTGCAAATGCCACAGCGGGAAGAGTCCGCGTGGGAAGCCTCGTTTTCTTGAGTCATTTCAAGAGGCACTTCACTCGACCTTATCAATCGGGGTATTTCCTTCGCTAGAAAGTTGAGAATCAAAATGAATCTTTCTACGTAGTCGGGTCCGCTATAGAGGTATTCCGCAACAATGGACGAATCTTTTGAGCGGATGACGAGAAGACAGAAAGAGCTGGGGACGTGATTCTCGTAAACATTGCCCGTCGACTGAGTCGGTTCCAGAATCGCTTCAAAGTCGTAAACGCAATAAATGGGGAACTCTTCCATGACATGCGTGCTCCGAAAGTACAGTTCGTCACCCTTGTTTGGGAAGACGGTTTTTGCCCGGCTTCCCAAACAAGCCGGTTTTTGCCCGGCTACCTCAAGTAGGTGACCTCACGTACCGCCTACCCCGGGGGGGGGACCCGGGCGAGCTCCGATTGGTCACTGGCCAACGCCCATGCCCTGGCATTGGTCCCTGGGATGGGAGAGAGGGAAGAGGCCCCGCTCTCCGGCTCTGTGATTGGTCGCTTCAAAATCGTAAACGAAATAAAAGGGGAACTCTTCCATGACATGCGTGCTCCGCGAAAGTACAGTTCGTCACCCTTGTTCTTCAGAGGGAAGACACCCTATCTGAACATCTCTCAATGTGCAGGGACAAGAAGTCGGGCAAAACCGTCTTCCCAAACAAGGGTGACGAACTGTACTTTCGCGGAGCACGCATGTCATGGAAGAGTTCCCCTTTTATTTCGTTTACGATTTTGAAGCGATTCTGGAATCGATTCAGTCGACGGGCGATGTTTACGAGAATCACGTCCCCAGCTCTCTCTGTCTTCTCGTCATCCGCTCAAAAGATTCGTCCATTGTTGAGGAATACCTCTATCGCGGACCCGACTGTGTAGAAAGATTCATTTTGATTGTCAACTTTCTAGCGAAGGAAATATCCCGATTGATTAGGTTGAGTGAAGTGCCTCTTGAAATGACTCAAGAAAACGAGACTTCCCACTCGGACTCTTCCCGCTGTGTCATTTGCAACGAAAGCTTTAGCAAGAAAATGAAAGCTCGCGACCACGACCATATGACGGGAGAGTCTAGGCGGGCGCTTTGCTTCCCAGTGTAGCCTAAACCATCGAATCAACAAACATACCGTTCCACTCATAGCACATAATCATTCCTACGACCTTAGTTTCTTTCTAGGCAATCTTAAATTGTTCGAGTCCAAGGATATTAACGTACTCGCGGAAGCTCGTGCCAGAATTTTAAATTGTTAGAGATAGGCAACCTTCGCTTTATTGACAGCCTCGCATTTCTTAATGCAAGCCTGGAGACGCTCGTGCAAAATCTCCACTCTAAGGCCACTGAGCATTTTTGTTGCAATAAGATGAGCTGGCGGGCTAGTTGGTTGTCCATCATGACTTAAAATAGCGCAAAACAACAAGGAAGGAAGGACGAGGTAGTGCAGCCTTAAAAAAGTCGTGCACACATTCCGCGGCTGAGAGTTTTCAAGCTCAAGTGCAGCGCCTCAAGACATCTGGGTTCCCGAGTTCGATTTTGTTTGAAGTCGCCGAATCATTACTCACCAACAGTGGACAACGAGAGCGCACACGAGAGACGAACCAACGACCAGCAGTGCTGCCATACATTCATCAGATTACACACAACCTAAAAAAGATTGCATCGAAATATCAAGTCAAAGTGGCACTCTCTGCACCAGATAAACTTAGGCGGTTGTGTCCGAGAATTAACCATCTCCAACCACAGCAAGCTGAGTGCAAAGTAAAACATCAGCAACAATACGTCGACTCCCAACGAGGAGTGGTGTATGAAATACCTTTCACCTGCGGCAAAATATATGTGGGACAAACAGGCCGATGCATCAATGATCGCTTACGAGAACATGCCTTAGCCTTGAGATCGTCACCAGCCGGCCATCTTGCAGTACATGCAAGGGACTGCATGTGCTCACCAGTGTTTAGCCAAACCAAAATCCTAAGACGTTTTAGGTCCAAAAGAACACGCGAGCTGTATGAAGCTCAAACAATTGTGTCTCGTGGGGCGGTGTGCATCAGCGCCCCATCGATCGCGTTATCACAAAGGGAACTTTACTACCTTAACCTTATGACTTGACGACAAGTACTCAGCCTGCAAACTTATGCTCCTTTTTGGTCTCAAACTTCAACTTTTTTATCATCTACGATATCAGATCGTGTACCTCGGCAATTTTTTAATTTTGTTTCAAAAATTTTTGCTTCCTTCTCTCTTTCTTATTTCTTACTTTTTTCACTCAAAGATCTCATCAGCAACTCACCTTTTTCATACATTTTATTTTAAACTTTTACGTATAACAACTTTGAGGGTGTACTCTTCTTTATTTTAAGCAATAACACGAGTAACTTCTTTCTTCTCCTTCTTTATAGACCGTATTAAACGTCAGTTGTCAGTTAGCGCCCTTCCTGTCTACCTCGTCCTTCCTTCCTTGTTGTTTTGCGGTATTTTAAGTCATGATGGACAACCAACTAGCCCGCCAGCTCATCTTATTGCAGTTCCTTTCTACTACAACGGGCCCTTTTCCGCGTGTTTTTCAACGAGACTATATTTCTTTTTATGTTAATGCGATCGCCTTCTCAACCTGCAAGGCCAGGTACTACTCGGCCGCCATCAGATATGGAGTGGTTCCACAAGACCTTCAGTCGGTGTTCGGGTCGGCGAGACCTTCGCAACATCACGCCAGAAGGATCTGCAGGATCGTACGCTCCGAAATGTGGAGGCAAGTGAGATTTTACCGAACGTGTCTTTGGGTACTAGCTGGCGGTGGAGATTCCAGAGGTGGACAAGGTCGACAGTACAAGTATCTGCTTGATTCGGCATCTAGAGCAACGGAATACCTATGGTGGTCGTATGTTCCTTATATAAAAGGTCTCCGAAGCCGAAACAAAGAAAGCAAAGGACAATACCTCACTATTCTGGGGGACGCTTCCCTGCCAGCGGATATATGCAGAATTCTAGAAAAAGGACCGAAATTCTGCACTTCACCAAAAAGACCGGGTATACAGCTATTGTCCAACGTACATGATATAGCAGATAAGGCACATGAAGATGTTAGACCACGTTGTATTGAAGACTGCGTTGATGTACTTTTAAGATCTGGGAATGGTTGTGGAAGGAGGTTGAACATGTCTCGTGTGGTCAATTACTTCACTGAGAAAGATTTAAACCTGTTAGAGTCAGACAAAGAAGGAGGATTTGTTGTCATCCCCAGATCAATTTACCAAGAAAAGGCTATCGCGGCCATAGACAAAAACTTCATACAATCAAGAATCAAGACCAAAAAGATGAAAGCCATGGCGCTCCAATTATGCACTAAGCTAGAATTGACGTCAGTGAAGAAGATGATTTCGACTACCACAAAGGTTCACTTAGACATGTTTTTCACTGCCAAAACACACAAAGCAGAGTGTCCGTTCCGAGTGGTAGTGACTGAAAAAGGATCGTGGCAAGGGGTGATGTCACGCTCTCTAATGCATCATCTGTCTAACCTCAAACTAAATGATCCATTCCTGATCCCTAACTCTGAGGCGGTTATACATCACCTACAACTGAATGATGCGACGGTACGATACGGGTTTTCACTTGATGTGGAGGACCTTTTTTACTCAATCCCACACAACAAGCTGTTTACAGCCGTCAACGAATGTATCGAGGCCAACGGGATTACGAAGTTTCAAAATGAAAGTGGAATACAGGTAGAATCCTTCCTAGAACTTTTACGGTTCTACCTATCCGCCACCGTGGTAACGTACGAAGGTACGTCTTACCTACAAAGGAAAGGCATATGTATAGGGTCCTGTGTGGCGCCAGTCCTCTGCGACATATTCCTTTCAAAATGTGATCGGGCCATTGATAATGCACTCACCAAAGGGCAAGTTTCACGAATTTTCAGATACGTGGATGATTATCTAGTGCTTCTTACAAAGAGACCCATATAAAATGAAGCTCAGATAATCCACACCATCAAATCCACTTTCTTGAACGAAGGGCAAGGGCTCAATTTCACCCATGAGACTCCAACGAATTTAAGCCTTCAATTTTTAGATCTTCATCTGATGTTCAAAGACAGGCACACTTGCTGGAAATACTCACCAAGAACCAAAAAAGGCCTGCTTCAGTACGACTCAGCTCACTCAAAAATCATCAAGAGAGGAATTATCAAAAGCACAATGAGTGCAGCCTTAAAAAAGTCGTGCACACATTCCGCGGCTGAGAGTTTTAGAGCTCAAGTGCAGCGCCTCAAGACATCTGGGTTCCCGAGTTCGATTTTGTTTGAAGTCGCCGAATCATTACTCACCAACAGTGGACAACGAGAGCGCACACGAGAGACGAACCAACGACCAGCAGTGCTGCCATACATTCATCAGATTACACACAACCTAAAAAAGATTGCATCGAAATATCAAGTCAAAGTGGCACTCTCTGCACCAGATAAACTTAGGCGGTTGTGTCCGAGAATTAACCATCTCCAACCACAGCAAGCTGAGTGCAAAGTAAAACATCAGCAACAATACGTCGACTGCCAACGAGGAGTGGTGTATGAAATACCTTTCACCTGCGGCAAAATATATGTGGGACAAACAGGCCGATGCATCAATGATCGCTTACGAGAACATGCCTTAGCCTTGAGATCGTCACCAGCCGGCCATCTTGCAGTACATGCAAGGGACTGCATGTGCTCACCAGTGTTTAGCCAAACCAAAATCCTAAGACGTTTTAGGTCCAAAAGAACACGCGAGCTGTATGAAGCTCAAACAATTGTGTCTCGTGGGGCGGTGTGCATCAGCGCCCCATCGATCGCGTTATCACAAAAGGAACTTTACTACCTTAATCTTATGACTTGACGACAAGTACTCAGCCTGCAAACTTATGCTCCTTTTTGGTCTCAAACTTCAACTTTTTTATCATCTACGATATCAGATCGTGTACCTCGGCAATTTTTTAATTTTGTTTCAAAAATTTTTGCTTCCTTCTCTCTTTCTTATTTCTTACTTTTTTCACTCAAAGATCTCATCAGCAACTCACCTTTTTCATACATTTTATTTTAAACTTTTACGTATAACAACTTTGAGGGTGTACTCTTCTTTATTTTAAGCAATAACACCAGTAACTTCTTTCTTCTCCTTCTTTATAGACCGTATTAAACGTCAGTTGTCAGTTAGCGCCCTTCCTGTCTACCTCGTCCTTCCTTCCTTGTTGTTTTGCGCTATTTTAAGCCATCATTTTTGTTGCCTTCGGCACTCCTTTCCCAAACACGTCGACCTCCTTGCCCGCAGAAGAGTGTTTTGTTATAATTTTATTACAAGCCTCGAGAGTTACGAGGGTCAAAGCCTCCCGACACGAGAGGCCTTTTTTTTTTTTTATCAAGTTGATTGGGAATGGGTGTCTCTGTGAGGAGGACTACAACATGCACAGGTCGTTTTCGATACCTTTGGTTTGAAGAACCTTGGAGAATACAGCGACCTTTACCTAAAGACGGACTGCCTCCTACTGGCCGATGTTTTCCAAAACTTTAAACGCTGGACGCTGGAGACGTACGAAATTGAGGCTTTACAATACGTATCGTTACCGTCCCTAAGCTTGTCGTGTGCGCTGAAACAGTCGAAAGTAAGACTGCAGCTAATTGACGATCCTGACACCTATCTCATGATAGAACAGGGTATTCGCGGAGGGATTACCCAATGCACAACCCGCCATGTTGTCGCAAATATTCCGGGAACGGATACGCTTAACCCGCAGCACGAACCGTCTCAGATTTTGGACTTGGACGTAAACGGTCTGTATTCGGCGACAATGAGAGAAGCTCTGCCCGTGTCGGACTTTGAGTGGATGACGAAAGGCGAGATTGCCTGCCTGAACATTGATGCCGTTCCAGATGACGCTCCGACGGGATACATTCTGGAGGTGAGCGACATCGTCAAGGAGTTATCTGAGATGCGAGGATCCTATCGCGCGTTGCTCCTGAGATGTCATTTCACAACTTCTTTGCATCTTGAAACAGCTTGTGTGACATTTTTTTGTGTAAAGCGTTTCCAATGATTTCTTTGTTGCGTAGAGTGAAAAGAAAAAAATGAACACCGGATCTGCATTTAGAAGTGTGGTGCTTTTAGAGCGTACGAGAATAAAAAACATGAAACACCATATCTGTCTCGTCTTTAGCGCGTATGGATGCAACCACGCTCCGGTCAGCTGCTGCAGATGACGCTAAATTAGCGAGAGATGTCGCGCGCGCGAGATAGATTTGACGCCATCTACCAATCTGGCGCTAAAATGAGCGAGAGATTTCGCGTGATAATGGTAAAAGTTCACGTCAGCTGAAAGAGATTCAGGTGCGCGCCATCTACAAACGGAATCGGCAACTCATACTCACAAAGCCCGGACTTGCTCGCGCACAAAAATAAGGATGAGCACGCCTTCGGAATACGATCAATTTAACTTTTCAGCAACAGATGTCGCAAGGTCACACCAACGCCGCCAGATATCACTGATGCCCTAACAACAAAGACGCTTAGCAACAAAAACGCGCACCATCTGTGAACGGAGGTGACAACTCATACGCCTAAATCCCGCATTTAAACTGTGTGCGCGCGAAAATCGAGAAGAGGAAACGCTAACTTCATCTCATTGAAGTTTAAAATAATCTTCGTCCAGTTCAAAGTTTTTACGCTAGGTGTCGGGTATACCACATTTGGCTGGGACTGTGCAAAGTGTTACACGCTGGGCTCGAATTTTTATTAGGGCCACTTCAGAGTTTTACGCGCTGGGATCAGCTCCCAAAATATGGCAGTGCCACGTCAAAACTTTACGCTTTGGTCTCAACTTGTCACGATTCGTGAGCTGCGAACTTTTACCGTCACCCCTCAAAATTAAGTGGATACAGCTGACCATGTGTGCTAAGCGCGCGGGAGGGCAACTTCAATGCTTTACGCTGGGCCAAGATGTAGCACGGTCTGCGAACTTCAGTTTTACCGTCGCTCCAGCAAAAAAAAAAAAAAAAAAAAAACTTTAGCGGTATTCAGTTGGTGCTAAGAGAATCTTCAGATGACGTCCCAAATTTAGCGGGTCGAAGCTTTCACCACCAGATGTCAGCATTTTTTGGCGATGAGCACTTCAAAGTTCTAACGAGAGATGGTGTTTATTCGAAAACAAATCACTGGGTTCAGCACGGTCTGTGAGTTTCAAGACTTTGCCCCAACGTTTAGCAGGTCAACCACACTTGTGGTTTGAGGTCTGTGGTTTGAAGTCTGCGGTTTGCGGTCTGTGGTTTGAGGTCTGCGGTTTGAGGTATGTGCCCTCACGGGACCCGGGCGAGCTCCGATTGGTCACTGGCCAACGCCCATGCACTGTCATTGGTCCCGGAGAGAGGAAGAGGCCCCGCCCTGCGTCCCTGTAGTAGTGTTAGTTGATACCCGATTGAGTCGGAAGTAAACCAGGGGGGCTGGCTCCGCCCCCCTTGTTGACTTGTTGATTTCTGGCTCAATCGGGTATCAACTAACACTACTACATGTATTGCAGCAAAACAAGCTTCAGTGAAATCTTTGCTGGTGGCGACAAAACGTGTGCCCAGTTTTGTCACAAGAGGCATATTATGTCACGCACATGTAATTTTGAATTTATCCGGCTTAGTGTGCTGTAGGTGGCTGGTCAAAGAAATTGGTACGTGGATGCAACTAATCGCAAATCCTTCTGGCAGTTTCCACGGCCTAAGAGCCAGCAGGTGCCAGTTTGTTGTTCCTCAAAGGTGAGAATTCCAGATTCCCAAAGCAGGAATACTGAAGCCAGACGACCGGCACAGCATTTTTAATTGACGGAGCTCAGAACGACTGGGGGCTCCTGCATTGAAGCTTATTTCTCTGTAATACACGCGGGCGACATTGACGTGTTCCCAATTACGTCGCAAGAGAATATCTATGTCCCGCTCATGTAATTTTGAATCTTTCCGACTTAGTGTACTTTACGTGACTACTCAAAGTAACTGCTACTTGGACGCAACTAATCGCAAATCTCTCTTCCAGTTTCCACTGCCTACAAGCAAGCAAGCACCAGTTCGCTTTTCTTCAAAGGTGAGCATTCCAGATACTCTAGTTTGGTGCGAAGCAGGAATAGTGAAGCCAGACGAGCGGATACGTATATTTAATTGACCGAGCTCAGAATGACCCGTAGCAGTGGCATTGAAGCTTATTTTTCCGCAATCAACACAGACATAATTTTGAATCTATCCGGCTTAGTGAAGGATTGCTTCTTGTCGCGAACTAATCACACATTTTTATCTTGCAGTTTCTATGTGGCTGCAGCTAGCAGGTGCTGGTTTCATTAAAAGGTGAGTATTTCACATTCTGTTTTCAAACATCAAGTTTTTGAATGAGGGTCCTAAACAGTTAGCTTTCTTTTGTAGTAAATGCCAGATCCTCCAGTTCAGGAATATGTTAAATATATTTGGTATGGATAAGCCCAGTGTTTTGCTTCTTTATTCATATTTTGACAACAGCAACATTTTTTATTTCATCACTCAGAAATACACACAAGGAGAGACTGCGTTGCAAAGAAATGTTGTGCTGAACGTGATATTCCAACACGTATATAGTTTTATTGGTAGCCGATAGAATATATTCGATTCCAATATCCATAATACGCTAAGTACACAATCGTAAACCCTTATTGGATAACAGCAGAAGGGTGGAAAGTTGGGCTAGTTGGTAGTTTGGTAGGCTTTTAAAAGCGCACAAATAGACGAGGACAGAGTAAGAAAGACAAACGACGGACGAGCGCTCCCCATACGACACATGGGGATCCAATAAGGGTTTATACGGTATGGGATCCCCATATTTTTAGCGTATTATGGATATTGGAATCCCATAACAAACTCTTATTGTAATACAATACAATAAGTGTAATGTTTTTCAATACACTATCCATGTCGTATTGTAATACAATTAAAGGTTATTGTTTACCAATATCCATAATACGCTGTTCATATTGGGGTTCTCCAATAGGGGTATAGGATTCCAACGTTTTTAGCGTATTATGGATATTGGAATCCCATAACAAACCCTTATTGTAATACAATACAATAAATGTAATGTGTTCCAATACACTATCCATATTGCATTGTAATACAATAAAAATATATTGTTTACCAATATCCATAATACGCTGTTCATATTGGGGTTTTCCAATAGGGATGTGAAAGGAGGAGAGGGAAGCTGCTTTTGTAAGAATTTTGAGTGACAGGTTAATCTTCAATAATCTTTTGGGAGGAGAATAGCGACGCCTGTGCAAATCCGGGAGGCACAAAGGAGGAGCCTGATAGGAGGAGAGCTCCTTCTTCCCCTTTTTTCTGGAGGTCTTCGAAAATGACGTGATGTGCAATCCACGTATAGAATACAAAAAGAAAACAGAATGAACCTTTTTTTTTGTCTTTGGAAACGTTTTTAAAACGTTCTACGCGGCTATTTTCATCCGAGTTAAACCAAAAAGAAAATAGAAACGCTTTCAAAGCACGTTTCGAAGCATGCAAAGGTGAAGGACGCTAGGACAACGGTCAAAAGCGGCATGGCCAGTGCATCAACAATGGCGGCGCTCGAGTCAGCGCTGACTTCCGCGACGTGCTGGAACAGAGGCTACGATCGTTATAAAATGAGCTCCAACCATTAAACATTGCACCTCCTGCAATTTTGGATGCTACGATTGTCTGTGGATACCTCCCCCTGCGTTCCGGAACAGTAAGTGCGTCGTTAACTCTCGCCATTGGCGATGCAGCAGACGCCAACCATCTTGTCCGCGCGTGGTTTACTCCCGCGCTGTTGCACCCGCGCGCCTCTCGCTGCTTTTGGTCCCGCGCTTTTGCTCCCGCGGCTGCTTTTGCTCCTCCGCGCCTTTCGGTTAGTCCCGGTCGAGTGAAGTTAGTCCTCAGCATTTGCGCACGGTATCTAGCTTTAACCAGATGGTCTCTTCGGGGAGCAAATGGGAGTTGAGAGGACCAAATGCTGCCGTTAGTCCTGAGTCCATCTTTTTTCTTAGAGTGAATTGAGGAAGCTTTTGCATATTTTTGCAGATGTCTCCGCGTTTGAAAATGTCAGCAGCTTTATGCTGCTTTTTCCCCTGTAACAACGTGGCTGTCAAAGGTCATTTTTTCGCGTTTAGGAATTAGAATAATGGAATGGTGGCATTCAGCCATTCCATGAGTGAGAATGGGCCCAGTGTTCCGAGGAGTTGAAAGGAATGGAATTGTCGGAAACTCAAATTCCTCGGAATGGAATAGAGTCTAAGCCTACCGCTAAATTACCCGAATATCAAGGAGAATGCAGGGATTGGTGTTCTACGCGCCGCATGTGCTGGCTTCAGCAGTATATTTTCTAAAGCAAATGCCTAAAACAAATTGCATCTTGCACGCGCGTTCGTCAACGCTTTATTTTGGTTATTTACTTCGAATCTTTTATACGAGAAGGCGTGCGCGTGCGGCGCGTGGAACACCGATCCCAGCATTCTCCTTGATGCTTGGGTAATTTAGCAATAGGTCTATGAGTGGGCACGGCAACTTTGCAAGGATCACGTGGGTTGATATGCCACTGTTATTTACCATTCAGGTTAGTACTAGTGAAACATACGACTTGTAGAAGTGATAATCGGTAGTTCATTGTCCTGCCGTGCCCCAATGTGTTTTACGGTTGTGTCTTGCATTGCTCTGAAATAATGGTGCTCCTCCTATCGGGTGATGTCGAGCTGAACCCGATCCCAGAAACAAGGACTGAAAAAGTTATGGCCTAAATGCTAGAAACCCCAAAAAGAATAAGCGTTGGCACTAAAGAAATCAAAGAAAACCAAACTAGCTTCCATAAAAGAATGGACGAACTCACAAGAAACATGAAACAACTTGAAACTTCTGTCAAAACAGTGACGCCAAAGTCAGTGGCCTTGAAGATACCGTCAAAAAGTGGAATGCGACCATTCAAACCCAACAGGAGTTACTTGTCGACCTAGATCCTAGAAGATCGGAGTCGAAGAAACAACTTGGTCATCTTTGGTATCGCTGAGAACCAAGACGAAAAAAACGAAGATTTAAAATCGAAAGTAGTCGCAGATGTTTTCCAAAACCGCCTTGGAGTTACAGTGAAGTCGATCGTACGAATGCACATAATTGGACGGAAGCAACCAAAAAAAATTCGGCCAGTAATCATGAACTTTGCAGACTTCAATGAAATAATAGAAATCTTTCGCAACTGCAAAAAAATTGAAGGGCTCAAGAATATCTATTTCAGACGACTTTTCACGGACCACGATAACCGGACGAAAGATGCTCTGGGAAAGTGCGAGAGCAGAGAAGGATGATGGCGCTCGGGTAAAGCTCGTTGGAGATAAGATTAAGATAAACGATTATTTCTACTCGTGGCATGACGAGGATAACTGCCGCGTCAAACTTAAGATTAATAGATCCGATAATAATGAAGGGTGACTCGCTAAAAAAAAAAAAACGCGGAATTACGTGTCATAAATCTAAACGCGCGCAGTTTCGCTAATAAAGTTATTGAACTCGAGAAGGTACTAATGCTTTATAACCCCCATGTTGTCGTAGTAACAGAAACATGGTTACACCCAGAAATAAGTAAAGGAGAGTTACTGCCACGAGGGTATAAGATGGTAAGAAAACATAGGAAAACGAGAGGAGGCAGCGTAGCATTGATTCTTAAAAATAATATCGACTGTGTAGTAATGAAAGACATCCAGGAAGTTGAATGTATATGGTGCAAAATGAACTTTTATAATACGCACTATGTCGTCTGTGCATTTTATAGGCCTCCGGATGCTCCTAATTCAGTCTTGGAAGCACTACACCATTACCTCAGTACTAACATAAGACTCGGAACCAGACTAATTATTGCTGGGGATTTTAACTTGCCTGGAATCAATTGGGATGAGCTTGATGCAGGACATGTGGATGTAATTAACAGCGAACTTCTTCTCGATATTGCATTTAACAATTGTCTGACGCAAGTTGTTACGGGTTTCACTCGTCAAGTTGGAAACAGCTGCTCGTTGTTGGATTTAATATTTGTAAGTAGTCATTTACTCGAGTATGAAGTGTCTGTTTACGAGAGTATTTCTGATCATAAATTAGTATTTTCATGTTTCAAAACTGCTAAAATTTGTAAGCAAAACAGAGTGTTCTATCCAAGTGCCTAATTTTTCTAAAGCGAACGACGAAAGTGTGCTAGATTACCTCGATCTGTCATTTTCTCGGTTTTCAACTTTCGATGGTACAAGTGTCGTGGATTTTTTATGGGCTGAATTTAAACGCATTGTAACCTATTCCTTAGAACATTTTATACCCGAACGGTAGAAATCAATAAAAAAATCTAGTCCATGGGTAACCCGAGAGATCGTACAACTCAAGCGTAAAATAAAACGCAAACGTCGTAAAAGAAAGGAAAACGAGGAAGAGTTCCTAGAGCTTTCATGTCTTTTAAAACAAAAGCTAAGTTCAGCGAAGGGACGTTATTTTTCTGAAACTCTACCGAATTTTATGCGAAATTCACCCGACAAATTTTGGCGTCACTTAAAACCTTGGGAAGAACGATTACAATATATCATTGAAAGCAATGAAATGGTGACCGATCCAAAAGATATCGCCAATAGGTTTAATAACTTTTTCCTTAGTGTGTTTGTTAATACTGACGGTGCTATAGAGGACTTGAGCCAGCGGCGGATCCAAGGGGGGGGGGGGGGCGACGGGGGCGGCCGCCCCCCCCCCCCAAACCAAGTCGACCCCCCCCCCTCCCCCCTTCTCGGAGGGCAATTTGACATGAGTGGACCCCCCGGTGCACACGAAAGAATGGGAGAATAACATCCTTACAAATTTTCCGCCCCCCCCCCCCCCCCAAAACGGAGTTCTGGATCCGCCCCTGACTTGAGCTTCAACGCGAAAAGTAGTACTATGGAGGATATAATAATCACTGAAGAGGGAGTCTTTTCATTACTATTAAACTTAGACGTAAAGAAGTCAACCGGGCCAGGCAAAATACCGAACGAGTTTTTAAAAAGATATGCAGAATAGGTTTCAAAATATCTTACCATTATTTTTCAAACATCACTAAAACAATACCATGTACCCCCCGATTGGCGCAGTGCGAGGGTCCTACCAATTCGTAAAAAAGGAAGTAAGCATATTATTGAAAACTACCGCCCCGTATCTTAAACGTGCATAGTATGCAAATTATTTGAGCATATTATTTCTAAAGCATTATACAAGTATTTTGAATCCTCCACGATTAAAAATTAAAACAGCGCAAGGACACGGACAAGAACAAGAAGGTAGACGAACAAGGCGCTGTTTTCAGCGCCTTGTTCGTTTTAATTTTTAATCATGAACTACCAGCTAGCCCAAACTTCTACGTTAGTGAATCCTCCAACATTTTTCATTCTAACCAGCATGGGTTTCGCCAGCAACTATCGACGGTCACGCAACTCATAGAAACATTTGACGATTTTGCCGCTTCTTCTAATGAGAGAGGACAGATTGATGCGATATGCCTTGACCTTTCTAAGGCGTTTGATAGAGTACCACACATTGAACTACTTCATAAACTTTCTTTGCATGGTGTAAATCATAGCGTGACATTGTGGATCAGGGCGTATTTTTCTAATCGGGTGCAGTATATAGATGTTAATGGTGACTACTCAATTGTATCTGAAGTGTCCTCGGGCCAGTGCCCAGGGGTCAGTGCTCGGGCCAGCATTATTTTCAATTTCCATTAATGATATCGCGGCGGAAATAAATCAAGGGGTTACTGTGCGGCTATTTGCGGATGATTGTCTGGTGTATTCAGGGAGGAAGACGACCAGCGCAGATGAAGTGCATCCGTTGGGTCCATTCAGAAGTGGTGCTCAAAATGAAAGATGAAAATTAATACACACAAAATAGTGTTTGCACGAATAACTAACAAAACTAAGAATTTCTTTCTTTCACTTACGAGCTTGATGGGAGTCCTTTGGTTGAAGTTGATAGTTTTAAATACTTGGGTGTGACAGTATCTAAAGACTTAAGTTGGAGTAAGCACATAAATGGAATATGTCACAAAGCAATGAAAAAGCGGTTTTTAAGACGGAATCCGAACAGCGCTCCGCCTAAAGTGAAGTTAATGGCCTGCACAACGTACATTAGGCCTGCCTTGGAGTACGCTGCATCGGTATGGGACCCCCATAGAAAAAATCAAATTGGTGAACTCGAAAAAGTTCAGGGGACGGCGGTGCGATTTATTCTATCCAGATACAAGCGACTTGATTCTGTCACAGATTGTCCAAAAATTGCTCGACTAAAGTTTTTCTTTGTGTTTCCTCATCACCTGTATAACATTAACCCGGATTCTAGATTAACACATCGCGCATCGAGAGAACTCAGATACGTTAGCACTAATCAGTTTGAGGTGCCCAAATGTAATATTGACGCTTATAAGTTTTCTTTTTTTCCCCTTGAACTGTAAAAGACTAGAATAATCTCCCACAAAATATGTTGTCATTGGACTGTTTAGATGAATTTGAGAGCGCCCTTATAAATATGTGTGATTTGGACTGATAAATAGTAGTTCTAATATGTTTGCTAAGTAGTAGATTTCAAGTGCTGAGAATTCATTTTGTTCAGTGCTACATAATATAGACGCTTTAAACACGCGCCCGACACGCGCTAGAGTGAGCCGCCATTGCCGACCTTCTCCTGTCTTACCGAGATTCCTAGCCACTGAAGCGGGCGTTGACGAGCCTCCACAAAGGCGTATGCTGGGGAGAAGGACGCAGTAGCAGCTAAAGTGGCAATAACCTGTCCTGCTGTGGTAATGATGATGTGAAGCGAACGGAATAAGAGGAAACAAAAACTGAAGGTCGGTTATGGCGGCGCCCATGCACAGCTGCCTGAAAGCGTCTATATTGAATGTTTGTGCTATTTCAGCCCGTTTATTTTATTTTAAGTACATGTCGCTGAATGTGTATTGAATGTAGTCCTGATGTTGTATGTTTCAGTGTTCTTCTATACCCCACACCTGTTAAAGCCCCGTACTTGGGTGAACAGTATTCCCAAATAAATAATAAATAAATAAATAAATCTGAATGTAATGGGGGTGCCCAGTCCGCAAAACTGAAGGCAAATGGAAACTATAAGATCAGAGCTATGTTTCTAGCGGAAATGCATCGGCGACACGATATGCGTATGTTATTTCTATCTCTCGAGACATGGGAACGGGAGCTCGCAGCCTGTTGCCTGCGGGCCGCGTCCCAGTGATTGGTCCCGCGGGTCGCACATTTGAGACCCCTGCTATATACTGAAAGGTAGCGCAAACCAGTCTGAAATGGGGAGGAGCTATGCATCCTCGCCCATGGCCTTTCCCTCCAAAACGTTTCTTTCCCCCGGCTTCAGTTTGATCGGACTCGGCACGTGACCGTTACCTTTCCATGATCCCGCGTGATTCGGTGGTCTGCTCTGAACCATTTTCCTTCAAGGTATGTCGGTGGCTCCTTTGCTTACAACCTAAACGTAGGACGTGTGTTTTTTAGGGGCGAAGTTCCTTAGGGGCTAGCCATGTCCGTCCGCCGTCCGCCGTAGGCCCGGCGTCGGGTGCTCGTGCTTCTGCTCGTGAGATCACGTGCTCACGAGCACGTGAGCACATGCTCACGTGCTCGTGTAGGGCAAAAAAGAAATTGAAAAAAAAGATGAAAAAAATGATGAAAAAAGAAAAAGAAGAAAAAAAAAGAGTAGGGGGTTCTGAGATGCCATCCCATCTGTCTGCTTAAAAAAAGAAAAAGAAGAAAACCACACATTCTCCTACTGACATGAATGAAAAGGCTCAAGGAAAAAGAAGAAAAAAAAGAGTAGGGGGTTCTGAGATGCCATCCCATCTGTCTGCTTAAAAAAAGAGAAAGTAGAAAACCACACATTCTCCTACTGAAATGAATGAAAAGGCTCGGCATGCTGCGGCTCGGCGTCTACGCAGACAAGCACCACCAGAGCTTCGCCCCAAGCAACATCATTCACCACGTGGAGATGCGGTTGATTTTTTTTTGTATTTTGACGTCGGCGGCAACGCGATGCAATCTTGTTTCGCTGTGGATTTTATGAACAGCGTTGCGAAAGGGAAGGAGCCTTTTACCGTCCCGACGGGAAGAGAAAATCTTCAGCGATGAAGACAACGAATCCACCAGACCCGTCGGAAAAGTTTTCACTGTCTCCGAGGGGAGATGACTGTATTTGGGGTTTACTACGGTTGACCGAACGCCATTTCGGCGAAAAACATTTTAGAGAACGGGCACGTTTTATCGAAGCTCGGTTTAGAGAAAGCGGAGCCTCAGTTTAGAGAAACGCCGTGTATCGAAAAGGAGACGCTGTTTAAAAAAAGGCTTTCCTACTTCGCTCGTGCATCACTGGAACCAGAGGCGGATTCAGAACTCCATTTAGGGGGGGGGGGGGGGTCGGGAAATTTGTAAGGATACTATTCTCCCATTCCTTCTTGTGCACCAGGGTGTCCACCCATGGCAAATTGCCCTCCGAGAAGGGGGGAGGGGGCGGGTTTCGATTTTTCTTTTTCTTTGGGGGGGGGGGGGGCGGCCGCTCCCCCCCCCCCCTTGGATCCGCCCCTGTCTGGAACGCGTGTTAACCCCCCCCCCCCCCCTGCGTTTACTCCTCTTCGCGGTGGCAGTCTGCTGCGGCTCATTGCAAAAACATTAACTCACCTGACACACACGTCTTTTTTCAACCACTACGCAGCTTCTGGAATTTACTCATGACGTTGATTCATCATTAGATAAAAGAGGAAGAGTTGACGCTATTTTTATTGACTATTCGAAGGCGTTTGATAAAGTCTCCCACCCCAAGCTTCTTTTAGATTAAAAGTCATTCTTAAAAAAGCTCCCTTCTGCTTGACTGGATTTCAGATTATTTGAATTGCAGGTCGCAGTTTGTTTCATCTGCGAATGCCTTCTCTTCGGAAGCTTCGGTTAGCTCAGGTGTACCTCAGGGTTCGGTGTTAGGGCCTCTTTTATTTATTTTATTTATAAATGATGTCGTAGAAAACATACCCGTTAAAATTCGTCTTTATGCTGATGACTGCATTCTGCACAATGACATTTCGTCTCCTAATGATCAACTGTTACTTAACGAATCCTTTATCCGTTTTTTTTTAATTGGAGCAAGAAATGGCAAATGGATATTAACTTTGATAAGGCTGTGTTTATGAGATTTACGAATAAGAGATCCCCTTTAGTTTTTAGCTATGGCATCGATGATGTCATTTTAAATGAAGTTACGGAGTTCAAATATTTAGGTGTTTTCTTCACGTCCAACCTCAAATGGGACAAGCACGTCGACTTTATTTGTTCTCGCACCCTTAAAAAATTGGGTTATGTTAAACGTACTCTTAAACGCTCTACTAAAAAGGTTAAACTCTGCGCTTAAAAGACCCTCGTTAGGCCCACTTTGAAGTATGGATCTGTTGTCTGGGATCCTTATTTTAAGGAAGGCATTAATCTCATTGAATCTATCCAGGTCAAGGCTGTAAGGTTTATTTTGAATAGGTATGACCGTAATTTTTCGCCCTCCTCGGCTTTTTCATCTCTGGGGCTGGAGCTCCAGAGAATCTATCAACTGTTCACCTTCTAGACAAAGGCTGGAGCCTTTGTCTAGAAGGCGAACATGTTGATAGAATTAAAATGTTGCACAAAATTGTTAATGTGGACTGTGGAATAGAGCGAAGTAAATATATTTCATTCTCTACTAGTACACGCACCAGACGATCTCATTCATTAAATATTGTACCTTTTCAGTCTCATAATAACTGCTTTAAATATTCGTTTTTCCTATATAGTATTGAAATTTGGAATAATCTTGATGGGAAAATACGTACTCTTCCCTTATGGTGATTTTATTAGCGCGGTTCTGCCTATTCTTTTCAGTAACGCATGACGTCATCGTTTTCATTTCTGTTATGTTCGAGGGAATGTTGTATTGTTTGAATGTTAATTTGTTTCTGTATTTACTCCACTCCTGCAGTGACTTCACAGAGGTCGCAGTACGTGTAAATAAATAAAATAAATCCGTACACGCCGCTTCGCGGTGGCCAATTTCGCTAAAAAGAAGCTCATCGCCATTTTTTCTAAACTGGTTTTTTTTTTTTTTTTTTATAAAGGCATCGATAAACTGGGTTCGGTAAAACGGCCTTCGCTAAAGCGAGCTCCTCTAAACCGCACGTCTCCGCTGTATTTGATGGGTAGTTAAATGCCCGAGGCACGTAAATAGCAGACGTCGCATATTCCTCCGCGCGCATCTGCACAGTTGCAGGTAGTATTCGATGTTTATGAAATGTGTACGAAGTAAACCAAGCTGCTGGTTTGCTAAAACGATCGTTAATAATAAAAATGACCGAAAAGTCCTGGGTTTGCACGCGTTGTGCCAGGCGCGACCGCGTAGCTTTTACCTTTGCTTTCCTCACAAGTACTCGCGAAAGGAATCCCGGAGAAGCTTCACAGAGGTCACCAGGGTATGTACAAGTGCCGCGCTAGAATCAGTCTGGTAGCCAGGCAGTGGCATGGCTACCAGGCCGTTGCCTGGCTACCAGACTGATTCTGGCGCGACAGCTTCGTCCGAAGGTGCCCCCTTTGTCAAGACCACCGGAAACAATGTCAACCTCCCTTTTTGGCGATTCAACTGCCGAACTACCCATGGGAAGTATTCGACATGGACGTTTTCGTCCACGAAGGAAATAACTACTTGATTGCTGTTGATTACTATTCGAGGTTATTTGAGCTGGCACCTCTGAGGACGACGACGACCAGGGACATCATCGCCATCCTCGACCCAATGTTTGCACGAATGGTAAGCGTGCTCGTTTTAATAGATTTAAACTCAATTGCTGGGCCCTTCCTAACGGTGCTGAGATCCCAACATCCAACGTTATGCCATTATATAAAAATTAATGGTAGGAAGACAACAAAACTAGCTTTTTCATACAAAAAATAACATTTATTGGAAGGCATCAATTCAATCATTTTTTTTTTCACTTGGTGATTTGGGGAAGTCAAGGGGAAAAGCGTCACAGCCACGAGACTGCGTCTCGTGCTGCAATTATTAGCATTACATATTACATGCGAGCTTTGTGTAGCAGCTAGTTCACTAATTGTCCTCACTACTGCGACAAAAACTCTATTTTATAAAAAAGAGTTTCAAGATGAAGCAAGAATTCTTACCTCACAAAGACGGGAACCTTCCGTGGGCGTCCAGTGTGGCGCTTGATTTTATTCAACCGTATTTTCCGACGTTTTATTTCTTTTCGAATAAAAAAAAAAAAAAAGAAAACCGAACGGCTGTGATTGGAACATACAAACGCACAACAACCAACCATTTTCTCACCAAAAACCTTAGAAAAAAAGTGTGTACTCAGGATAGAATGCGGCCTAGCATACGCGCGCTTTGGCCTGGTATCGGTAATGGTAGGCAGTCCTGCGCCGTTCACCCGGCGTTTTCCGTCGCTAGGTTTGGTTGCTAGGCCTGACGTCAGTTCTATGGGAGGAGCGAAGCTACGGCCAGAGGTCACAGAGGACAATAGATGTCCCTCCCGTCATTTATTGTTTCTTCTCATTGTTTGGCGTCTGTTCGGCAGATGGCGCCACAGGTCGATACATGAGAGTAACGGTAACCTAACCGTTATCATTTTCGGTTTGTGTCCCTGCTTATTTCTGTCCCACACATCCGAAAGTGTGATCAAGAGCCATCTTCTCGACTTCTTGGAGACGTCTGACAACTTGTACTCTTCGCAACATGGTTTCCGCCGCAACCGTAGTGAGGCGGCTTTTGCCGCTGTGGCACATTTCAAAAGCAACCCCACGAACGATTGCATTTCCGCGGCCATTATTCAACTTGACCTGAGCAACGGTTACCCGTGATGTGTATGGACGGGTCGCCTTCGGGAATTTCCTTGTGTTCCGCAGAGGGGCAAAAGAACTGGACAACTTGAGCCCCTACGCGGCTGGACCACCCGGCATGGCGAATTTCCGTTTCCACTAGCCGTCAGAGGTTCCTGGCTGTTCTTCTAGCCACTCGAAGCCCTTACCGACCTCCAAGGTGCCCCGGGAACTATGTGGGCTCTTCTACCGCCAAGGGGCGTCGGGTACCTCATGAACACTATGGTGTTTGTTGGTCTTATGTCTTCTCTTCCAACAATCCCCTCCCCCTCATCAAACCGTACACGGCGACTGGCTAGATGCGTAAAGGCGCGTCTAGCTTGACGGACAGATCCGCGCAGACGGAAAGTGGATTTTGGAGTCACCCGGCTCCAAAATGCACTTTCCGCCAGCGTGGACACGCCCGCAAATCTGCAAGTATAAACGTGCCATAATGGTTGTAACTCTTTTTCCTAGCCTCGCACGCCGTTGTGTGTGCACTAATCTTGTGAAAATAAATTACATTACATTGTCTCTCCTGTTCAACACCGCCAGACCGTCCCATCATCTATATATGGATGCCTTAAGACAATCAAAAAGTGAAATACCTCTTTTTCTTACAAACAAAAATAATCGTGACAAAGAAAAAAAGTGTTGGCGCTCATGTATTTTGGCGAGGCAACGCCAGCGTAAAGAAACATCCCGAGGGCCATGGACAAATATTGTTCCTAATTTATGTAATCGTGACAAAGAAAAAAAGTGTTGGCGCTCATGTATTTTGGCGAGGCAACGCCAGCGTAAAGAAACATCCCGAGGGCCATGGACAAATATTGTTCCTAATTTATGTAATCGTGACAAAGAAAAAAAGTGTTGGCGCTCATGTATTTTGGCGAGGCAACGCCAGCGTAAAGAAACATCCCGAGGGCCATGGACAAATATTGTTCCTAATTTATGTAATCGTGACAAAGAAAAAAAGTGTTGGCGCTCATGTATTTTGGCGAGGCAACGCCAGCGTAAAGAAACATCCCGAGGGCCATGGACAAATATTGTTCCTAATTTATGTAATCGTGACAAAGAAAAAAAGTGTTGGCGCTCATGTATTTTGGCGAGGCAACGCCAGCGTAAAGAAACATCCCGAGGGCCATGGACAAATATTGTTCCTAATTTATGTAATCGTGACAAAGAAAAAAAGTGTTGGCGCTCATGTATTTTGGCAAGGCAACGCCAGCGTAAAGAAACATCCCGAGGGCCATGGACAAATATTGTTCCTAATTTATGTAATCGTGACAAAGAAAAAAAGTGTTGGCGCTCATGTATTTTGGCGAGGCAACGCCAGCGTAAAGAAACATCCCGAGGGCCATGGACAAATATTGTTCCTAATTTATGTAATCGTGACAAAGAAAAAAAGTGTTGGCGCTCATGTATTTTGGCGAGGCAACGCCAGCGTAAAGAAACATCCCGAGGGCCATGGACAAATATTGTTCCTAATTTATGTAATCGTGACAAAGAAAAAAAGTGTTGGCGCTCATGTATTTTGGCGAGGCAACGCCAGCGTAAAGAAACATCCCGAGGGCCATGGACAAATATTGTTCCTAATTTATGTAATCGTGACAAAGAAAAAAAGTGTTGGCGCTCATGTATTTTGGCAAGGCAACGCCAGCGTAAAGAAACATCCCGAGGGCCATGGACAAATATTGTTCCTAATTTATGTAATCGTGACAAAGAAAAAAAGTGTTGGCGCTCATGTATTTTGGCGAAGGCAACGCCAGCGTAAAGAAACATCCCGAGGGCCATGGACAAATATTGTTCCTAATTTATGTAATCGTGACAAAGAAAAAAAGTGTTGGCGCTCATGTATTTTGGCAAGGCAACGCCAGCGTAAAGAAACATCCCGAGGGCCATGGACAAATATTGTTCCTAATTTATGTAATCGTGACAAAGAAAAAAAAGTGTTGGCGCTCATGTATTTTGGCAAGGCAACGCCAGCGTAAAGAAACATCCCGAGGGCCATGGACAAATATTGTTCCTAATTTATGTAATCGTGACAAAGAAAAAAAGTGTTGGCGCTCATGTATTTTGGCAAGGCAACGCCAGCGTAAAGAAACATCCCGAGGGCCATGGACAAATATTGTTCCTAATTTATGTAATCGTGACAAAGAAAAAAAGTGTTGGCGCTCATGTATTTTGGCGAGGCAACGCCAGCGTAAAGAAACATCCCGAGGGCCATGGACAAATATTGTTCCTAATTTATGTAATCGTGACAAAGAAAAAAAGTGTTGGCGCTCATGTATTTTGGCAAGGCAACGCCAGCGTAAAGAAACATCCCGAGGGCCATGGACAAATATTGTTCCTAATTTATGCCCACTGCGTACTTACGACTCATACGGCTCACAATGTCAAGTATCAAAGTCGTATGCGTCCCAAAAACTCAGGGGCACAACAAAATTACGATGAAAACTGCATGATCTGGTGCGTTAAATTTTCTCGACATGTCATCAAAGACATTTTGAAAATGGTGTCTAAAAACAATTTGCAAATATATATATTTAGCAGCACAGATATTGCATTGTCAGGCGCTCAGTCTCCGCCCAAATGCAGATCTAGTGGCCCGAACCAAATTTCGACGTCTCTTGCCGTTATCCGATTAAAAACATAAAAATGATTTTTGAAATTTGTAAAATGAAAGCATTTCCGGTAACTGCTACCACTCATATCCTTGTGTTCGTGGGCTTCGTCGCCCATCATTTTCCAACTGAAAATGTTCGAAAATCGCGTATAAATATTGGATAACGAACCGGAAAGCTCCGATACTTTGGTAGCTTTTCCGGACCGGATACATTTGGACGGAGACGTAGCGTTCGGCGCTGCGTAAATTAGTTTTGCGGCAAAAACAAAACAAAAGACGTAGTTTTTTTTCATTTGGTTTTTGATAAGAGCACGGAGTCAAGCGATCTTTCGGGCGTAACAATTCAAACCCCTCGAAGATTCCAGGTATAGTGGGCGGAACTGCAAGGGCGATCGAGCGATCGTCGGTTTTGTCAGACAGTGTACTTCGCACAAGACACAAGCAAGCGGTGGCGGAAGACTTTATTAAAAGATATTCCCGGGGACAATCTCAAGTATCCTCGCGAATGAACAGTGATTGATTTAATGCCTCGTAAACAAGAGCCTCGTGACACCCCACTACTCGTCAGTTTCGAATTCCCACAGTACCTCTGGAGCACTCGTAGGCCGGTTCCCTAGAAGCGAACAACTCGGGTGTCGACTCGTCCGGGAATCGGTTAGATTCAAAGCAGGCAAAAAGCTGGTAAAACCTATTTCTTCGATGATATATCACTCGGAATGAGGTGGTGAGGAAATCCCGAGGGCCATGGACAAATATTGTTCCTAATTTATGTAATCGTGACAAAGAAAAAAAGTGTTGGCGCTCATGTATTTTGGCAGGCAACGCCAGCGTAAAGAAACATCCCGAGGGCCATGGACAAATATTGTTCCTAATTTATGTAATCGTGACAAAGAAAAAAAGTGTTGGCGCTCATGTATTTTGGCAGGCAACGCCAGCGTAAAGAAACATCCCGAGGGCCATGGACAAATATTGTTCCTAATTTATGTAATCGTGACAAAGAAAAAAAGTGTTGGCGCTCATGTATTTGGCAAGGCAACGCCAGCGTAAAGAAACATCCCGAGGGCCATGGACAAATATTGTCCTAATTTATGTAATCGTGACAAAGAAAAAAGTGTTGGCGCTCATGTATTTTGGCGAGGCAACGCCAGCGTAAAGAAACATCCCGAGGGCCATGGACAAATATTGTTCCTAATTTATGTAATCGTGACAAAGAAAAAAAGTGTTGGCGCTCATGTATTTTGGCAAGGCAACGCCAGCGTAAAGAAACATCCCGAGGGCCATGGACAAATATTGTTCCTAATTTATGTAATCGTGACAAAGAAAAAAAGTGTTGGCGCTCATGTATTTTGGCGAGGCAACGCCAGCGTAAAGAAACATCCCGAGGGCCATGGACAAATATTGTTCCTAATTTATGTCACGTTCCCACTGCGTACTTACGACTCATACGGCTCACAATGTCAAGTATCAAAGTCGTATGCGTCCCAAAAACTCAGGGGCACAACAAAATTACGATGAAAACTGCATGGATCTGGTGCGTTAAATTTTTCTCGACATGTCATCAAAGACATTTTGAAAATGGTGTCTAAAAACAATTTGCAAATATATATATTTAGCAGCACAGATATTGCATTGTCAGGCGCTCAGTCTCCGCCCAAATGCAGATCTAGTGGCCCGAACCAAATTTCGACGTCTCTTGCCGTTATCCGATTAAAAACATAAAAATGATTTTTGAAATTTGTAAAATGAAAGCATTTCCGGTAACTGCTACCACTCATATCCTTGTGTTCGTAGGCTTCGTCGCCCATCATTTTCCAACTGAAAATGTTCGAAAATCGCGTATAAATATTGGATAACGAACCGGAAAGCTCCGATACTTTGGTAGCTTTTCCGGACCGGATACATTTGGACGGAGACGTAGCGTTCGGCGCTGCGTAAATTAGTTTTGCGGCAAAAACGAAACAAAAGACGTAGTTTTTTTTCATTTGGTTTTTGATAAGAGCACGGAGTCAAGCGATCTTTCGGGCGTAACAATTCAAACCCCTCGAAGATTCCAGGTATAGTGGGCGGAACTGCAAGGGCGATCGAGCGATCGTCGGTTTTGTCAGACAGTGTACTTCGCACAAGACACAAGCAAGCGGTGGCGGAAGACTTTATTAAAAGATATTCCCGGGGACAATCTCAAGTATCCTCGCGAATGAACAGTGATTGATTTAATGCCTCGTAAACAAGAGCCTCGTGACACCCCACTACTCGTCAGTTTCGAATTCCCACAGTACCTCTGGAGCACTCGTAGGCCGGTTCCCTAGAAGCGAACAACTCGGGTGTCGACTCGTCCGGGAATCGGTTAGATTCAAAGCAGGCAAAAAGCTGGTAAAACCTATTTC
Source organism: Ixodes persulcatus (assembly GCA_013358835.2). Classification (NCBI taxonomy): domain Eukaryota; kingdom Metazoa; phylum Arthropoda; class Arachnida; order Ixodida; family Ixodidae; genus Ixodes; species Ixodes persulcatus. The sequence continues at coordinate 124,293 of JABSTQ010010311.1, read as the reverse complement.
TTCGATGATATATCACTCGGAATGAGGTGGTGAGGAAATGTGCGACATTGTGAGGTGGGAAAGAGTAGCCACGCGAAAGTACAGATAGAAAAGCCTCGGGTTCTTCGCTTGAGCACATGTCAATCCATCTCGGGGGAATGCGTCTCCATTTTGTGCTGCTGGATCCTGCCTCGTTCGCTAGGTGTAGTAAAAAAACGCTCAGTATCTAAAGCAACGCTCCCAATCGGCTCTTTTAGAGAGCCCAGCATTCGCGTTTGCCATTAATTGGTCACCAAGGTCAATTAATTGGATCGGAGTATTTGCTGACGCTCGTTCTCCATCGGAGTCAGTACCACCTATAAGACAAGGCCGCCCTGAAACGTCATTACTAGTGGATCGATGCCAGCGCGTCTTGCGCGCTGGCGACGCTAGCAGGCGGCGACGCCGAGGCGTCTGCCACTTTGCAGCAAGCTTCAGCGTCGGGGATCCACTAACGATGACGTCATGCGCAAGCCTTGTCGTCTAGGTGGCTGAGCCGAGTTCATGCCGAATGCCGACGCACACCTCGTGTCTAATAGCTGCTCAGGGTGCCTGCCTAAACAATGGCGATAATCGGCGCAGGAGCGACTACATGGCGCTCACTTTTGAAACTTGCGAAAGTTTCTTCTCCGCCCTAGCTATACACCTTGAGTGGAAGATTAGTGCACTGCCAGCTGCATACAGTGCTGGACCTTCACGCGTCGACGTGCTTATGTCGCCAGCGCCTGTGTTCCCTTCACCCTTGAAATACGCCGTAGATGGTCCTGACCTTGGGCCTTATGCATAGTTTGCCGCCAGTTCCCGATTCAGGAGCACGAAACCTTCCAAGTGCCACAAAACGGTTGAATGCGTTCGATGTTCACATACACGACAGGGACGCTGTGAACCCGACAAAAACTCCCAGAGACCAAGGGTAGGTCACTGTGCCTGCCGGCAGGATGGAGGCCGAGGCAGTCTTATGGGGCCGGTGTGGGCGCCGTCTCACCGAGATCCAGGATGTTCGCGGGTCGAAATGAAACTCACTTCTGCCGGGAGTGTTTCGTATTATTGAAGCATAATCTCCTAAATCTTTATTTTTTGTGCCTGTTTTTCAACCAACACTTCCCAATCCAAAGCAAACTGTTTCGTATTCCTTGGGGCTCGCGCCTTAATTCTTGTCTTAAAGAGATAAAAGGACCTTTTTTTCTTAATGACACTTGACCCCAATTCTAGACAGCCATTTGAATGTATGTTTGTTACATGAAAGCGGTTTTGAACTTTAGTCGACCGTGTGCCCTAAAACAACTAGCTAGAGGAAGCCTAGGTTTTTATTTCCCTATATTGTTTTATGTCCGACACCGCACCTATGCTGCGCCTGTTTCTCGTCAGAAAGCTGGAAAGATGGGATCGATCAAATCAGGCACATTTGGACAAGTTTTCATGATATCCTCATACCCGAAGCATATTGCATATCGAAGCAAGACACCATGAGATAAGATTTAAAGCACAGCTTGTTAAAGGCCTTAGCTCGATAGAAACAAGAAAAGTTCGTCATCAAACAGGCCCAGTTATAGAAATGACGTAATATGATAGTTAATAGTAAAACTGTGGGGAACCCTTGGGGAACCTTTGAACAACCGCTTGTGGAACTCGCCTATTGCCGGTAGTTTTAACGTCTGTTTACCTAACTCAATATCTTTCTTCTGCGACAAAATCTGATTGACAGGTTTTGTTGACAAGTTATTTTAAACTGTCTCGAAGAGCAGTAAAAATACCTTCAAGAAGAACCTCTATACTACAAATAAAAATTGAAAAAAATTACTTGGTACCCTTTTTGGCAAATCGTCGAGGTTTACGATCGACATCTTTAAGATGCAGCAAGTGCATGACGGCTGCCCGGCGCCGTGTGCCAAAGGTAAACATCACAACAGCAAAACAAAGAAGGTTGACCAAGTTGACCTGGATAGGTTCCTCGAAAGTTTTCAACCTAAGCTGCTCCAATAGACCGATCTCACCAGCCAGTTTGACAACGCCACCGCTGCCGCAATGCATCGAGGGAACCTTAGTCTTTCTGCGCGTGCGACAACCTCCATGGAGCTCTGTGCGTGCAGGGCACGAGCAGTCTCGTGCACCGCCGTTTGCCTCCTGTGGACTAAAGTTATGGCTGCCTCGTGCATGCGTCGAACGCTTGGTGAGATCGGTCTATTGCTCAATCAAGCACTGCTTAAATCAACAAGAACCCTTGCCAACAGTCCTACATGTAAGAGGGTTCTTTCTCAACAGAATGAAGGCCACTAGCGATACAAACAAAAAATTAACGTCAGAGGCGACAGGGTGACAGGCGACAGATCAGCATGCCTAGTCTCGCTTCTTGGAGTCGCTGTCCATGACCCCTTCTGGGAAGCACATGGTGCTCAGAGTCGGCAGCAGGTATTGCTTGTCGATAGAGTCGCTGGCTTCCTGGCTCAGCTCACCAAATTCCTTTGTCTTGCTGGCCTTGGCTTGGTACTGCGCGAAAACGGAAAACACCGATGGACCTTCCCCGAATGCATACCTTTCTAACAAACCCTCAACCCCAATCTCCACAGCCCCGTAAAGCAAGGAAATCACGCGCCATGCGCACAAACGCTGAAAATGGCACCGGTCAGAGGCTCCTGCTGGGGCATCACAAAAAGCACAGTGCAGCCTAGAGCTCAATAAGCTGCTCTTCAGAGTAACGGCACCTCAGCCATACTGTTGCCTAAATGCATCATAGCATATTATCAGGAGCTTTATCTCAAATCTCAAACTTCGGTCCTCCATAAATGTTAGTTCCTGAGAGAGCAAAATGCCTGAGCTTCTTCGCGTCGTATCGACTAAAGCTCCGGAAGCCACACTTTCGAATCGTAACTCGCTCTGAACTAGACAACAAAATGGCGGCGCATTAATCGGAGCATGGAGAGTCGAAACTCTAAGCCTAGCTTATTTAGTGGTTCTAGTCCTGCCAGCCGCATTCGGAGCTTCCGCCAGCCAAAAAATGTTTGTCCTAAACGCACGAATACAGCAATGAACGCCCTCCCCCCCTGCCCCCATGCTTTTATGCCATGATGTATAGACGACGCTCACAGGCGACGGTTGCCGTATTTTTGAAGCAAGAAGCCCCCACGGTCACGAATGTGTTCCACTTGACCGCCTACGCTCATGCCGGAACCACAGATTTCCGCCCAATCTTTTCCGACCATTGACGATCTAGTCCGGCCAGAATTTTTATGGCCGACCGGGGTAAAAATAACTAGCAATATTAGGAACATAGAGCGTAGCGATAAAACCCCCGGAGATGGGGAACAAGAGGGACAAAGAACAAACAAAAATCTCCAGCTAGGTGACTGCTGCGCGACTGAAAAAAAATCCCCCTGATCGTATCGGACCAGAATAGGGGTGTGCGAATATTCGCCATTTTAGAATAACGAATCGAATATTACCCTATTCGATTCGTTAATCCAATCGAATAATAATTTTCAAAAGTTTCGAATATTTTTCGAATAATTTTCGAATAGTCGTTACGGTGTCGCGCCCTGAGATCCCATTCACAGGCGTCCCTCAATGCGCCGGCACGCCTGCCATACGTGCGCGCAAGATGGCAATACGTACCTCTTCTCCTAGACAATGATTATTATCATCGGCAGCAGCAGAGTTTCCCTATACGTACGTTGCTGTCACTTCCATGAGGGACCACTCTGTTAAGTATGTGAGCGAATTCCCGAGAAACGAGACAGGCGACGTCGACCCGCTTCGCTGTCGCTCGGTCAGTCGCACGGTGAGGCAAGCCGCTTGAAAGTGGCGTGAGCAAGCGACCAAGGCGATTAAAACGTTTTCTAGAAATCCAAACACCGAGCGACGCGACGAGTGACAGTGAGAAACCTCTGTCGCTCGCAGCTGACTCCCGTCGCTGTCGCTCGTCTTGTCGCTCGCTGAATCGCTTATATGTGGACTTTAGGGACCGCGTTCGCACGAGACTGCTCGTGCACGCTTTCGGAAAGCGTGTTTTGGAGACGTTTCAGGACTGGTTGCAACGGTACCGCCGCTCTGTATGAGCGAAGTAGAAGAGAAGCGGGAAGTTGTTCGAAGACAAAGTGCAGTATACTGGGGAAGTTTTTCGACCGCTCCCATGCAACCAATCGAAGAAGCCACAAAAGCTGCCTGTGTCGAGTCTTTCAGTGTAAGAAGATGTTGCTTTTTGAGAGCGCAAATGGAATAAGACAATGCGTTTTCCCAGAATCTTCTCAGATCACTGAAAATAAGGTTCCTGGACGTAAGCATACAGGCACATCACGCCCTTGCATCCTTCCTTGATCCTCGATGCAAGGACATCTGCTACAAGGAATAAAAAGAGAATGTAGAGTTTCTACTAGGTACAATGCTTCAGGATGTAGCGGGCTCAAGCGAACTGTGATTTTATGTTCAGCATCCGCGTGAACCGTGATATTATGTTTAGCATTCTAATATTTTAGTAGCTTTTGTCTGTTTTTAATTATATGTCGTTGAACTCCACTCATTATCGTCTAGTCGCGTTTTTACAATAATTTTTTAGAAACTTAGTGGAACAATAAAAATAATTTTATAACATCTTTGCTCTTCTTTAGTAGCTGTCTACTTACTATTCGGAAACTATTCGAAAATTATTCGATTCGTTTTCGTATTCGATTCGGTGCCACAATTATTCGATTCGTATTCGATTCGGTTTCAAAAATCACTATTCGCACACCCCTAGACCAGAATCCTCTCCATTTCCAGTGGAGCGCGCTACCAACTGAGCTAAGTTAGACGTCAGGAAAGCAAAGGGGTTTTATAAGCTGACACCAGTCTAACACCAAAAAGGGCGCATTTTTAAAGTTACGATAATAATGCAATTAATGCGCAAGCGAGCTGGACAAGAATACCGATAATAATCCCTGGCAGGCACGTAGCCAGATTTTTCGGGGGAGGGGGGGGGGCGCTGATGACAAATGATTTATGAGGCGGAGGGGGGAGAGGAGGCCCCAACAAAATGGAAGATTTTTTTTTTTTTTGGGGGGGGGGGGGGGGGCATGGGATACGTGCCTCATCCCTGGAGAAGGGGAACAAGTGGTACAAAGGACAGACACAATCTCCAAACAGGTGACTGGTGCCCGTCTGAAAAATCGCCAGAGATTATTAGCGTTATTTTTGTCCAGCTCGCTTGCACCTTTGCATTAATTGCATTATCATCATAACCTTAAAATGCAGGCCGTTCACCCTCGTTGGAGAACTGGTGGCAGCTGTTAAAACCCGTTTGCTTTACTGACGTCTAAATGCTGGATAGCTCAGTTAGTAGAGCGCTCCACTGAAAAAGGAGAGGACCCTGGTTTGGTACCAGGACCAGGAGGAATTTTTCAGACGCGCACCTGTCACATTGCTGTGTTTAGAGATTTATGTTTGTCCTATGTCCCCCTCGCTCCCCTTCTCCAGGGATTATTATCGGTATTCTTGTACAGCTCGCTTGCACCTTTGCATTATCATCATAGAGCGTAGCTCTGGACGCGCAGATCAATGTGAGCGGTTGGTGAAAAAATCTGCTGCTCTTGAGCCTTAAAGATCAGCACATAGACAAAGAAGGTTCTGTTTCTAGAACAAGGAAGCGAAACTCGCATGTCAGTTCTGATTCTTCGGAAATTTGTGTTTTCTGGTTACCTCTACCTAGCTCTACCGGGGTACATTTCAAACCGAAAATAAGGTACCTTCCGTTTTCAAGATGGCGGCAGAGGATTTTTGAAGGCGGCTAGCTTGCTCAGCACTGGTGACTGTTTCGTATAGCTTTGTTACACGGGCACCCTTAAAAGGCCATGGATACGATTGCGAAGTTCGGTTTAATGATGGAATTAGAAATCATGTGTATTCCAGGTAATGTTGATGAAATTTTAACCCGAATTTGCGCTGGCGCGCCGCAAAAGTTTATTAAAAAAAAAAAAAAACAACGAGAATGCAAAAAAAAAATATATATATTTTTTTTTTAATCACGTGGACCGAGACATTGATTGAGGTTCGTCTTCGTTTTCGATCGTGAGTTGTTAAGAAACCGTTATATTAAATTTATTAAAAACAAAAAAACATATTTTGTCAAAAACGTTTACTGCAATAGAAATCAAATACTATTTCAATCTGGTCACGCGCGGACTCGAATAGCCGAGCGCTTTTCACTCGTGAATATTAAGCGAGGACCGATTTGAAAAGCGCTTAGTGTGGCAACAGCGTAAGTTATTTTTTTCTCTCCCGAGAAAAAACAAAAATGGCGCCTCATTATGTTTTGTCAATGCCTCCTGTATACTATAGATGATTGCAAGCAGGGAATATGGCCGCCGCCATGTCTCCTTGTGCGGGCAAGTGCGTGCAATAGACCTATTGCTATATTGCTACATTACCCAAGCATCAAGGAGAATGCAGGGATTGGTGTTCCACGCACCACACGCGCAGGCCTTCCCCGTAGAAAATATTCGAAGTAAACAACCAAAATAAAACGTTCACGAACGCGCGTGCAAGATGCAATTTGTTTTCGATATTTGCTTAAAGGGACAATGAAGACGATTTTATTTATTTTTTTTAAATGGTGTTTTTATGCTTCTTGGGAACATAGCATGCTGCCCAATTTTTTGTAGACATTTGTGACGCGTATTTCTGTGCCTACGAAAGAAGTAAAGAAACCGAAACTGAACAATCTCCATTCTCGTTTTTGGGCCTCCGAAAACGGAGGTGATGTAGGGAGTGACGTCAAGTGTGAATAGTCGGTATCGGTAGTATTTAGGAAATCGAGACTCCGGTTACCGCGGTGGGTTATAGCAGCGCGGTGGCGCGGTCGTTTCGCGGAATCGGTCAACATGGACGGCAATGCCGCTCTCGCGAGCGAGTTCGAGCTTCCGTTCAGTAACCGAACACCAACGGAACGGGAGTACGTGTGTGGCGGCGTCTGCCGTCACCCGACGGAGACCGCCCAGCCGGCAACGAGCGGCCCGCATGCCGAAGGACGGACGCGGGGTAGATGCCGAGGGGAAAGCGGCAGCCACCCGGCCGTTCCGGGATCCGGTTCCTCCGCGGACGTCCTCTTTTCGTCGGAACACGAACCAAAATAGGTTGAATATGATCCACAATATCCGTAAATGACAATCGCACGTTTGTATTTTGATCCTGGTGGCTGTATTTTTCGTTATAAACGGCCCACTCTGGCAAGCGCTCGGAGAAGGCCCAGCTTAGAGCACGTGACATCCAACGCAATCGTGACGTAGGTCGTCTCGAGAACGCCCATCTACAGCTACCATTTTGCAGAATCCTTCGAGTACCGTGTCCTTTTTTTATTTTATTTTGTTTGCCCATAGTTGCTCGTTGCCCGTTTCGCGTCCAGCGCAGCAAAGAAAAAAACATTTATGCTGCTTTATTTACGGTTTAGTAATAATTTCCGGTCCGATTTATACTTTTCATGGTTATTCAAGCGGAAATTAGAACAGTATTCCTCAAAATCGTGAAACAAAACGTGACCGAGGGCACGTTTCTCGTTTCGACCAATCGCTGACGCGTCTCTTGTGACGTCGCGCTTCTTGGCCCCGCATCGGTCACGTGAGCTCCGCTTCTCCTGGCTTCTCCCGCAACTCTCGGGGCGTCGCTCCAGTCGATCCCGGTACGATTATTACCGCGACTTTTTAATTGATTTGCGCGTCACACAAACGCCGGTTTAGGCTGAAATTTGGGCAACGTGGCCTGAGACGTGCCTGGAACCCAGTTCAATCGCCAAAAAGATGTCCGAAATTGCCTTCATTGTCCCTTTAAGGAAAGTTACGACTGCTGAAGCCAGGACGTGCGGCGTGTGGAACACCATTCCCTGTATTCTCCTGGATGCTTGGGTAATATAGAAATAGGTCTATTACTGGCTTGCAAAAGCTACGCTCACGCGCACGCTTGACACCCTTGCACGCGTGGGGCTCCAGCGAGGCGCCATGCTTGCAATTGTCTATAGACGTTCTAAACACGCTCCAGATTGAGCCGCCATTGCGGACCTCCCGAACGAACCGCCATTGCGGACCTTTGTGGAAGCGGGCGTTGACCAGCTTCCACAAAGGCCTATGTTAGGGAAAATGACGCAGTAGCACCTTAAAGGGATACTACAACGAAATTTCGGCGCTCATTTTTTGGTCTATATCTGTTCAAAAGAGCAGTATCACATGGAACATACCAATATCTTGTTAAAAAAGTCTCGAAAAGGAATTTTAAAACGAATTAAACGATTAGCAAAGAGCACCTGGTGGATGTCGCTAACGCCTTGTTTGTAATGCTCGTCTAGGAACCTTGACAGCTAGTGACGGAGGTTGTCTCGCCTCCGGCCATGACGAGAGAAGGGGGGAAGGAGGAACTCCCCTCTTCCCGAGAATCCCTTTTGTGTGTCGCAGAAGTCGCTATTGTCCACCTACAAGATTACAGAAGATTAACCCGTCACTCAAAATTCGTACAAAAGCAGCCGCTTCGGTGGCTGGAACGACTAGGCCATCCTCTCGGCGTCAGCCTCGCCGTAGCTTTGCTCGTCTCGAGACGACCTACGTCACGATTGCGTTGGATGTCACGTGCTCTAAGCTGGGCCTTCTCCGAGCGCTTGCCAGAGTGGGCCGTTTATAACGAAAAATACAGCCACTAGGATCAAAATACAAACGTGCGATTGTCATTTACGGATATTGTGGATCATATTCAACCTATTTTTGAACACGACGGGAATATTTCAAATTTCGTTGAAGTATCCCTTTAAGTGGCAAGAACCTGTCGTGCTGTGGGAAGGAACAAGTGAAGCGTACGAGAGGAAACTAAAACTGAAGGTCGGTTATGGCGGCGCCCATGCACAGCTGCCTCAAAGCAATACCACCTAGAACACAAGGCCTGCGCGTATCCTCCTCTAAACGTCATCACTAGTAGATCCCCTCAGCGCCCCCTAGGTAGCCCGGATGAGCACCGTCGTCTGCTACGTCGTCTGCAACATCGTCTGCTCCATCGCCTGCTTCAGTCGTTTGTGTAGCAGATAATAAAACAGATGCTCACGCCGAGTGTGTGTTGCTGTAGCGTACGATGAAGTTAGACGTTCACGTGGAGCGTCAAATGCATGAGTGAAAATGGCTTACTGCTGTGCGAAGGGCTGCAGAGCCCTTGGTTGGACTCTAGACGCTGGCACTGGACGCCATTTTTGAGGGCGCTGTTTATGCTCCGTTCACTTTTAAGCAGACAACGCAGCCAACGTCACTAGCGCGAGAGCTCAAGGTCGCTGTTTTGAAGCGTTCTTCCGCAGAACGAGAGCGCGCGCTAGAAATGCACGTCTCAAAGCCAGGAGCGCGTGCTAGCTCGCGCTCCTGGCCGAGGGAGTGTTCGCATGCACGTTGCAAATTAACTGGAAGCTCGCTATCAGCTCGCGCTCAGCCCTCGCGCACACAGCTGTGGCCGCCAGTGAATGCGACGTAGGCCGTGTTCCAAAATTTACTCAGTCTTACTCCGGCGAAGGTGCCCACCCGGGGGTGGGCACCTTCGCCGGCACGACGGTCGGCATCCATGTACCCGAGGGAGCCCGGCCGCGTTTCTTCAAGCCGCGTCCGCTGCCGTTCGCCCTGAAGGACGGGGTCACCCAGGAGCTGCAACGGCTTCAGCGAGAGGGGATCCTGGTGCCAGTCAAGACCTCCGAGTGGGCCGCACCGATTGTTCCAGTCCTCAAGCGAGACGGCCGCGTCAGGATCTGCGGGGACTTCAAGGTCACCATCAACCCCGTCGCTACCGTCGAGAAGTACCCGCTGCCTCGTATCGAAGATCTCTGGTCGGCTCTGTCCGGGGACAAAAGTTCTCCAAGCTCGACCTTCGAGACGCCTACCAGCAGCTGGTGCTCCAGGATGCCGCCCGGAAGTATGTCACCATTTCGACTACCATGGGACTCTTCCAGTACACGCGCCTACCGTTCGGCGTGGCCTCGGCCCCAGCCATTTTCCAGAGGGAGATGGATAACCTCTTCAGGGGCTTGAGGCACGTGGCGGTGTACTTGGACGACATCCTGGTGACCGGTACCGACGACGGGGACCGCCTGCAGAACCTGCGCAAAGTCCTGGCACGATTGCAGGACGCCGGTCTCAAGCTGAGGCTGGACAAGTGCGTGTTCCTGACCCCCAGTGTGGAGTACCTGGGACACATCATCTCCCAGGCTGGCCTGGCCCCGGCACCCCGCAAGATCGAGGCCGTGCTCAAGGCGCCGAAGCCCAAGAGCAAGAAGGAGCTTCAGAGCTACCTCGGCCTCATCAACTTCTATAGGAGGTTCCTGCCCAACCTGTCGACGCATCTGGAGCCGCTGCATCGCCTGCTTCGTGATGGGCAGCAGTGGGCCTGGAAGAAGGAGCAGGACTTGGCCTTCCAGCACAGCAAGCAGTTGGTCGTCAAGGCTCCAGTGCTGGTGCACTTCGATCCGGCCAAGCCTGTAGTCCTCACCGTAGATGCGTCGCCGTACGGGGTAGGAGCCGTCTTGTCGCACCGGGGTCAGGATGGTCAGGAACGCCCTGTGGCGTTTGCTTCTCGTCGGCTTCATGCGGCAGAGCAACGCTACAGCCAGCTCGACAAGGAAGGCTTGGCCCCCATGTTCGGGGTTGAGCGCTTCCACCAGTACCTGTGGGGCCGGAAATTCGAGGCGATCACGGACCACAAGCCGCTGCTGGGGCTGCTGGGACCTGACAAGGTTGTCCCAGTGCAAGCGTCGCCTCGTGTGGTACGCTGGGCCTTAACGCTGGCGGCCTACAGCTACAAGCTGGTCTACCGCCCTGGGAAGGACCTGGGACCTGCCGACGCCCTGAGCCGCCTGCCCCTGCCGGAGGTGCCTGCTGCCGTTCCAGAACCAGCTGACGTTTTCCTGCTGGAGCGGGCCTACCCGGGAGCGCTCACCAGGACTGCGGTGGCGCAGGCGACCAGCCGGGACCCGGTCCTGTCGCAGGTGGTCAAGGCGGTGTCCCGAGGGGAGGAGCTGCGTCACCAGGCCTACAGCCACAAGGCCGCTGAGCTGAGCTTGGAGCAGGGTTGCCTGCTGTGGGGTTCCAGGGTGGTGATTCCACAAAGTCTCCGGGCCAAGGTCCTGCAGTTGCTGCACGCGGGGCATCCTGGCGTCGAAAAGACCAAGATGGTGGCACGGTCGCATGTTTGGTGGCCCGGCCTGGACCAGGACATCGCGCACCAGGTGCAAGGCTGCCAGGTCTGCCAGGAGAACCAGCGAGCCTCGCGTCGCGTGGAGATCACCCCTGGCCGTTCCCACAGAGGCCCTGGTCCCGCCTGCACGTGGACTTCGCGGGACCCTTCAAGGGCCACTACTTCCTGGTGGTAGTGGACGCCTTCTCCAAGTGGGTGGAGGCACTGCCAGTCACCACTCCGTCGGCAAGCGCGACCATTGCGGCGCTGCGGCAAGTCTTCGCGGTGCAGGGATTGCCGGACATCATTGTGTCCGACAATGGTCCCGCTTTCGCCAGCGCCGAGTACCTGGACTGGCTGCAGAAGAATGGAATCCGCCGGATGCTGGTTCCGCCGTACCACCCCGCTTCCAATGGTGCAGCCGAGCGGGTGGTACAGACCATCAAGAACAAGCTCAAGAAGAGCCAGCCCGGGGATTTCCGGACACAGGTGGCCCGGGTACTATTCCAGTACCGGACCACACCCCATGAGGTTACTGGCCGTGCCCCCTGCGAGCTTCTGCTGGGCCGGATGGTCAAGACACCCTTGGACGTCTTGCATCCAGACCTCCGGTCCACGGCGCTACTGAAGCAGCTGAAGCAGAAGCTGGCTGCTGACCGAGGGTGCCGTCCCGGGCCTTTGCCGGAGCCGGGAGCGTCTGTCTACGCCAGGAGCTTCCGTCCTGGCCCCCCCTGGTCTACCGGACATGTGGTTTCGCCAGCGAGCGCCTCGTCGCTACTCGTCCGCATGCCCGACGGGACCACCTGGCACCGGCACGCCGACCATGTCAGGCCTCGCCTCGGGACCGGGCTTCTACCCTCGGCCGTCGCTTCGGGAGACCAGCCCGCAGGGGGACCACCGACAGCACCAGTCTCGGCCAGTGGAGCGCCACCCACCACGGAGGCGACAAGCGTCGCCACGCCTGTGGCACCAGTTGGACCAGTGCCACTCACAAATCCGGTCCCTGCGGCTCCACCGGGTGGAGCGCGACCGGTACAGGCAGCGCCCGGCGTTGCCACACCTGGCCCGTCGACCCCAGCGATCAGGCGGAGTACGCGGCAGCGAAGGCCACCTGACCGCTACTCGCCGGGGTAACTTTCGCCGTCAACCGGCCAGGACTTGGCACGACCAGACGCCGAGTGGGTGTCGGTCGTGTGCATTGTTTATTTTTTTATGTTATTTTGTTTTTGTAGAAAACAAACTGGGGGGGGGGGGGAGGGATGTAACCAGTAGGTAGCGCCCCCTCCAGTCCGCCCGTCTGTGGCCGCCAGGCACGGCGGGCAACATTGATCACCGCGCGAATAAACGCCGTGGCGCGCACGCCGCCCGGTCAGTCATCGTCCACCCTCACAACCAGGCTGCGAGTCGTCTCTTCTCGGCGGGTGCTTCGGCCCCCTTCGTCCACGTTCCAGAAGGATCGTGACAGGTAAGGGTTTTGTTCCTTGGCGTTCTAAAACCTACCCGCTTCCAGCGTTTTTCAATCTGTGCTGTCACGTGATACGATCCGCCGGAGTTACTCGGATCCATTTGGGTCAGATTTGGAACACAGCCGTAGTTCTGACGCGGCCCATACTCTCGTCAAGCTTCGAGGTGTTTGCCGCTTGGGGCGGGTCGGGGATCTACTAACGAAACGTCATGCGCAGGCCTTGTGTTCTAGGTGGTATAGACCCCTTTCGAAAGTCACGTGTCAATTAAAAAAAAATCTGATCCACTGCACAATGGTGGAATAGCCGACCCAGCGGAAGGCGCATGTAGCGCGAGCGGGTAGCTCCGAGCTGTGCTCCCGCTGCACGAGGGTTCCTGCGGCCCGGTGGCAATCGAACACAAGAAGCTCGCCCTTGTATCCACCATTGTGCAGGGATTCTACACCTACCAATAGAGGGCACAATTTCGAAAGGGGTCTATGGTCCTCCTGCGTTGCCCAGGGGGTGCTGCGAAAAGGGACTTGTTAGGCCTTGTTTTGGGTAGTACAAACTTTAGCGTCTCAAACTGTCAGGCATGCACAAGTGTGCCTGCTCTGGTGCGGAGCGCGAGATCGCGATGAAAATATAAAGAAACAACAAAAGTCCGAACGCCGTCAAAGCTAAGACGCTAAGAGCGCGAGCCATGAGATGCCGTTTCACGCGTTCCAAAGTAGACATGACAAAGAAAAAGAAAAATGAAAGCGTCGCGACACAGGTGTTTCGACGTCACCACCCAGAGATAACAGACGCGTACCCTAGCGGTGGTGTCATGAATTTGGCACTTGTGATTGTCTTGCGGCGTTGAGCCTGGCCGATTTTTGGCGTCCAAAGGTGTTTTTCGTTCTTCAGCACCAGGCAGAATTAAAAAAGCTCGACCAACGTGCCATAAGTAGTGCGAGGCTCAATCAGGTGAGCTTGTACTACCCAAAACGAGGGCGCTACAGTTTGTGCAAAGCTTCAGCGCAGGAGGCGTATTGCTCAAAGCGTCTATCTGCCTGTCGGAAGCACTCCCCGAGGCCGTCGTGTCCTCCTCCTCTTCTCACGCCCGTGTGCGTCGCGAGACGGCGCTGCCTATGTTGATGTGTCTGCTCGTGCGAACAAGCTTCCCAAAGCTATGTTCACGCGCAAGCTGCACGTGCTTGCACTCCTGGGGCACCAGTCGGGGCGCCATGCTTCCAATAGACTGATCCCCCCAAGCGTTCGGCGCATGCGTGTAGCCGCCATAACTTTAGTTCAGTGGAGGCAAGCGGCAGTGCTCAAGACGATTTGTGCGGTCTCGTGCAGTGTGCGCGCAGAGCTCCAGCGAGGTTGCCGCACAATGACTCCCTCGATGCATTGCGCCAGCGGTGGTGTAGCAAAACTGGCTAGTGAGATCGGTCTATTGTCTCTAGAAAACCGATTGAAGAAAGGGTCTATTACACACCATGGGAAGCGTTTGCAATTTAATGGCGGACGCCTCCAGCGGAGATTGGTCGCAAGTGCACATGCGCTGGGCTTTTGCGAGGAGGAAAGCAGGCGGAAAGGCGCAGACGTTCACAGACGGTCAACGCCAAACACTTGAGTATTCTTCGTTTCAGATGAAGTCCAGACCCAGCCGATGCTACGAGCATGTGACCCTGGCCAATGCTCGGCAGGGACGCTGAAAGCGCGGAGCCCGCGGTGTAGCATCGGCTTATAGGGGATACACGACACTCTCCTCATGTGCGTTAGACAGAACGACGGCCGCGCCGAATCATCCCCTGCTGGAGTGGTTTATTAAGCGACGCCTTCGCATTAAGTCGAGATTCGACAATTGTGATTGGTAGTAGATGGACAGACGAGGAAGACAGGATGTGTGTGATTGGTGACGGTCCCTGCTCGATTCGATGCGCTATGATCTCATCCTTGCAAACCCAGCCTGTAATACCTCAGGAAGCTTCGTTTCTGCTAAGTCCAGACGCAACCGATGTTACAAACGCGAGCATGTGGTCTCGAACAGTGCTTGCATTGCGCGAGTGCTCGCGCTTGGCAGGGACACTGAAAGCGCGGAGCTCGCTCTTGTTGCTTCTGCTACCGGTGAAAACCGGAAGTTCTTAAGATTTCGTGATGGTTACCTGGTGGGAGCCTAATGATTAACATAGGCCATTTTTATTCCATTAAACGACACCCCAATTTAGTGTAATCAACGACGGATAATTGAACGAAACTCCATACCGAATTTCGCAAGTATCAACGGCTGCACTCCCATGCCTGGCGTGACGTCACACCAGTCTTGCAATTGTCATATCCTATGCCTCATTCCTCCGTGGGAACACAGTGCTCCCGACGCACCGCAGCATTCCATATTAAGCGCGAGACACATGCGCGTCCAAACTGTCCGATTCGGCGTGCGAACCGCCGGAACGACGTTCGAGGGCGAGGATTTTTGTCGCACCGGAGCGTCGGAGGGGACCTCCGTCTGGCGCCGGCGTGCGTCCAACTTGCTAGATATCGCCGCACGGCTGTCCGAATTTCGGAGGGCCGCAGCCAATGGCAGCACGGATGGCGCGAAGGTCATGTTGTCACGTGACTTTCGGCCCGATCGGGCGAGGAGACGCTTCGTGGTTCGGGCAGTTCGGGGAAGCGGATCTCCCCCTCTTTTACAACGCCTACACACACACATGTGGCGGTGCGCGGTGAAGGAGATGGACGCCATCGAGTTTTCTCGCGCGCACAAAACAAGCTGCTGATCTCGCGCGACATAGCAAGCCGTCCTTCTGGGACCGATCGAGGCCGTCGAAATCCGAATGTACTCCGTTTCACCTTACGATGGAGAGCAGCGGACGCTACGAGCCATTCCAATGCCGTGTGAGTGTCACGTGAACTTCGGGAGAGACGCAGCAATGCGCGGTGTGCGTAGTCACGTGATTTGTACGCAGTGCTCGCTTCGCTGGGATGGCTCCTAAGGTCCGCTGCGTCCATCGAGATTAAGTGTTGTTGAGCAGAAAAGTAACCTCACGGAAAATCTCTACACACGCGCACTTTAATGGAATGTAATAGAAATATTATGTTTGTTTTAAAGTCAGAAAAACCAAGAAGGGCGAGGGAAGTATTTTAGTTTTCTAGGCTAGGTGGCGCGAGCTACCGCCCGTTATAAATATAGCCATTAGCATTCATCCATCCCTTCGGTAGAGGGATACCCGAAACTGGGCGGAGCTGAACGGAGCGACGCAACGACGCGTCGGAAACCCATGTGTCGCGAACCGTCCTGTGCGGCGATTCGGAGCAGCCATCTTCCCGACAGTTCGCACGCCGGACCGGACAGTTTTGGCGCGCATGTGTTTAGCACTTTACTCGCCACTGTAAATGTCGCGGAGAAGTGTGGAGCGTGACACTCGCACAACAAAAATAGCCTTCCATTCGAAAAAAAAAAAAATCTAGCGCAGCAGCGAGGGTGAACCACGTCGTACCGCTCACGCGGAGGACAAAATTCGAAGTGCACTTCAGTTCGGCGCGTTCTTTGCCTGATGTTACCTCAGAAACTCCGCTTCCCTGAAGGTGGAAGAGGAAAACGCCGTTTATGCACGCTTGGGTTAAAATACAATTATTCCTCCAGGGAAGCACACAAAATTCAGATTTGTCGTGGAAGATGCTCCTACAGCCATTGACAACGAGGTCTAAATGTTTTCATGAATACGAAATTTGACCGGATAATCCCTTTAAAGTAAAAGGTATACTCTGTTTCACCTTATGATGTACCGCAGGAAAGGCTACAAGCGCGAGCTCCTTGCTCTGGGGCACATCCCGGCGGCACAAGCTCTCGTGACTTAAGAGCAGCTGCCAACGCTATGAGCTCGCGCTTCTAGCCTTCGCTGCGGTACAACATAAGGTGAAACGAAGTGGCTTTGCGCGTGCCTCATCTGCTCTGAAAAAAGAAAAGACAGCCTGCTCCTGCCCCTAGTGTTATGAAAAAGAATAATAAAATGACGGGGGTTTATGTATTTGATGGATTTCAATTGGCTATTATTGGCTATAGTACTATTTTGTTTTTACCTTGGTGGCTTGAATTGGGTATTGTTGGCGATTAGAATTTATTACTGACCTGGTTGGCTTGAATTGGCTACACATGGCTATTCATGACTAGTAGTGATAATTATGCACTATTTTTGTGCTTATGAAATAGAGTGACTTCAGGTAGCTATTGCTGGCTATTAGCATCTATCTTTTTTTTTTTACCAGATTGGCTTCAAATGGCTGGCAATGACTATTCGGGAGTATATAGTTGATAATTCTTTGGTATATTGGTTGTTGACTTTAGGTATCAATTCTTAACAAAATCGGCTGAAATTGTTTGAGACTGGAGACTATAGTGACTAATATTGACAATGTTGTGCTATTTGCATCGTTCTGAATACATATGAATTGAGGTGGCTATTATTGGTTATTGGCCGCTGTTCCTTGTCAGATCGGCAAGGAACACATTGACAATTTATGCAGGAGTTGTGTTTATGAATTTGATTGATTTCAGATGGCAATGATTGCCTATAAGCATATATTCTCGACCTGGGTGTCTTGATTTGGTTACAAAAGGCTCGTAGGGCTTATTAGTCGCAGTGTTCTCCTATTTTGTACTTAGGAATGAGAATGGCTTCAAGTGGCTATTGTTGGGTATTCGCATATATCATGAACAAAATCGGCTTAAAATGTTTCAGAATGATGCGACTATTATGTCAATAATGGCTACCAATGCCTATCAATAGCCATTGGCAGCCATTTGAAGCCAATATGGTAAAATGTGAGGTGCAAATAGCCAACACTCACCACATGAAGTCATTCCCATTCGTAAACACAGAGATACCATATATTTATCAGTAAAAATCCCTAATAGCTTTTGTAGTCAGTCCGAGCGATTTAGTCGAAAATAGTCACTCATACCCATTAATAGCCATTTGAAGTCATTCTAATGCATAAATACCGAAATAGCACAGCATTGTCAAATATACTGACTACTAGCCATTGGTAGCCGTTTGGAGCCAATCTGGTCAGAAATAGATGCTAATTGCCAGCAAAGGCCAATTAAAGCCATTCCAGTCGATAAACACAGAAATAGCTCATAGTGATCAATACCAGTCACTAATAGCCATTTGTAGCGATATCAAGCAAATCTATTTAAAGCTTGGTGCTTATACCAAAGAATAGCCAATTGGAGCGATATCCATTCACAAACACCAAAATAGCACAGAATTGTCAATTATCTCATCACTAGCCCTTGGTGTCCCTGTGGAGTCAATCTGGTCAAATATAGATGCTAATAACTAACAATAGCTACTTCAAGTCATTCATATGTGCAAACACAGAAAAGCACATCATTATCAATAATATATACTCGCAGTCGTTCAATTAATTTTATGTGGATCTCATAAAAAACGATACTTATTGCCAATTATGGTTCTTTGGAGCCAAACACATATAAAAAGACACGTCTCGGTAGAAATAGAACACATAAGGACACTAGCTCAAGAAAGGTAATTAATTGTTAGCTAGATTGCACAAAATCGCTACCCAAATCCTGACACGTGTATACAGCACACCGCATTCTGACGTAAAAAGACCAAGGCGTCCAATATCACGAGCTTTTGCCCCATCAAATGAAGAAATATTTCATAGATTATCAATTTCGCTACTGAGTCAGACCCGCTTGCTACATTTCCGGTGAAAATGGTTAGTTCTCCACTCCCTGACGCCAGGATCGCTTTCCATTTCCCTCCTAAATTTCACTCTGGAGTTTTCTGTATTAGGCTCCAAGGCGTACACTAAGAGTATCGACCCCATCCCACAGGATGCAAGAGGCAGGAGACTCTTTGACTAAGAAGAATCAGGACCGGTGCCCTTTCCAGCGCCATGCGGAAAGCAGCTTTTTGTAAAGAGAGACGGACAGGTGGACATTGATCCTGTGTGCAAGGCACGGAAGCGTTATTCACGATGACATATGCTCTCGAACCGCAAGGGCCGAGAGGACCTCTGACACGTGGGAGTCGCTTTCGAGCGGGGCAAGACCGAAGCAGCTGCAAGACCATCCCAAAGGACAGGCCAAGCACAATAACAGATGGCCTGTTCACACCTCTGACACGTGGGAGTCGCTTTCGAGCGGGGCAAGACCGAAGCAGCTGCAAGACCATCCCAAAGGACAGGCCAAGCACAATAACAGACGGCCTGTTCACACCTCTGACACGTGGGAGTCGCTTTCGAGCGGGGCAAGACCGAAGCAGCTGCAAGACCATCCCAAAGGACAGGCCAAGCACAATAACAGACGGCCTGTTCACACATGCAGCCAAGTGCTGGTGCAGCGCTGCTCACATGTCGTCAGCTGCGTATTGTCTGCCATGAGCAGCAGTTTTGACAGTGCGATACAAAGCTGGTGAACGCTCCCGTCAGCACGCGCTTGGCGCGCGAGGTCTGCGCTATGCTTGTCGCTCCGCTGCATGGGTGAACTAAAGAACGACGACCAGTTCGCGCTTTCCACTTTTCCCTCGCTTCCTCCTCTCCCCCTTCTACCCTGTCCACCGTTGCCTGTTTCCTCCTCCCCCATGGTGAGGAGGATCTTCTGCCTTGCAGAATCTCGAGCCTGGTCGTCGGCCTTTGAGCTTAGCCTTCAAGAGTGGAAGGCGATAGCGTTATCGGGTTTCGTTCGCAAAAGCTTCTCATAGAAACGCGTGCTCGTTGCCAAGCCCTGCAAGCGCGTGTGTGCGTGGTCTAGTCGTTAGCGACACGTCTCACATGTCGTCACACGTGGCTGTGACGCCGGGGCGGATGCAGAATTCCGTTTTGGGGGGGGGGGGCGGAAAATTTGTAAGGATACTATTCTCCCATTCTTTCGTGTGCACCGGGGGGTCCACCCATGTAAAATTGCCCTCCGAGAAGGGGGGAGGGGGGAGGTCGACTTCGTTTGGGGGGGGGGGGCGCCCCCCCCCCCTTGGATCCGCCACTGCTGTGACGTCATGACTCTATCGACCCGCTAAATTTGGCGGGAAAACTTTCCGCTAAATTTGGCGGGAACATTTTTTCCGCCACATTTAGCGGGTAAACCTCATAATGCAACGCGCGCAGCCACGAGTGACGTCACGTGCGACGTCACACGTGGCTGCGCGCGTTGCATTATGGGATCTTTTGGTCCCACCGACGCCGACCCGGATTTTCTGCGACACGAGCACCTAAACACTGTCGCTCTAAAAACAAATCCTCAGTTCCCTGATACACTATATCAGGAGCGGGGTCCACCATTTCATATAATGAAACCATAATTACAACCCCACCCCCATTTCTTTCAGCCCTGAGCCCTCTCCCTCCTGCCTCGGGACAACCAAGCCATGGGCCGGCGAGCCTTTTAATAAACAAATACCCAATCAATCAATCCTTAGAACCGATTGTTTTGTGGGCTCCATCATTTTGTTGCTCAGTGCAGAGCGGGCGCCATTGGTGTACACTCCAAGAAAAAAAGGAGCGTGACTTGCTCCTTCAAGGGAGCAAATACGCTGCCACAGTTGCTCCCCTAGGGGAGCAACTCTAACGGGAGCAACGTTTGCTCCCTAACGTTTGTCCCTCAAAGTTTAACCCAGAGGACTAACTTTTGCACTCTTGCATTTAGGCCACTGGGGCTAAATGTTGCGCCCTTACCTTATTTATTACTAAATTACGCCCTTACACACCCAGGTGGCGCTAGTCAACGTCCAGTTCAAAATTGGTAAAAAATTGCTATCTCTGGGGTAGATTGTTTTCCAGGCTCATTCTACTATTCGAAAATACGACTTCTGAGCTTTGGTACGGCATCAGATCGCTCAGTCGATATAATGTTTCTTTGTCGCAAACCTTTTTGAACAAATCTGGAGCGCGATAAGGCTTCAGAGGGCATTATTGTAAGCAACACGGCGGCTCAAGGGCCGTTATACTCTGAAGCGGAGCGTATCGTTGCCGTCCCCGCCTCGAGTGCGTCCTCGCCTCGACGACGATGTTCCGAAGGATGCGTCGGTTACCTACCCTGCTCCTGTAAGCGTGAACGTAGAAGTTGCCGAAGAGCACGAGGAACGAGAAGGCGTACACGATGAAGGCGTACTGCATCCAGCGGGTGAACTTGCAGCCGCTGAAGATGGCGTTGATGCCGAAGCCCAGCCCCACGCAGAATTGGACCTGCAGTGCATGAGGGGACGTCGTGTCACTGGCGTGCGTCAGAGCCTTCTAGTCGAGCCAGTGGTCTTCAGGATCGTCACGCTCTGACAAGGCACTCGAAAAAGCGTTCTACAGGACAGACAGTCGCACGGGTGTTCCAGACAATGTTTACCAGGCTGGCCCATCCATCTTTCAGAGCAATACATATACCACTCGAAGTTCGCGGATGGCGGAGAAAAGCTCTCTGGATAAAATACCACCGGAGAAAAGCTCACCCTAAACCGTCACTTTTTATATACCGAATGAAATTTCTTGTAGTAACCGGCACTAGGCTTTGCGAAATATTCAAATTTAACCATTTATTTAGGAAGGTACACTGCGCGACACCCTGAACGCAAAAAACAAAAGACAAAAACAAAAAAACAAAAAAAAAAACACTGCGATCGCCAGTCTTTTTTAAGAATTGAAAGTGTATGTTTAAAGTTACTAGTGTGGTGGGAAGTGCTTCGTTCGGGTACTAACCTAACCGATAAAATTTTAATCGTGCTAACCCGTTCAAACTAAGAAGCAAAAAAGACAGTTATGTTCACCTTACGAGTCTTACAACGCGTAAAATGCTGTATTTAAAAAAGCGATCGTTCACCCCTGCCACACGGCAAAAGTATAATTACCATCAAATGACATCAAGGGGTATTCACCCGCTCGTCACTGAATGGGCCGATTTCGCTACACAAGCCTGAGTTTCAGGAATGTATTGATTCTTTGAGGTTCATTGTAAAGATGTAATAAAGGTCGTACGACCCTCGGATTTTCCCCTGAGAGCGCTGGCGACTTTTTAATAAAATCCAGATATATGACAATTTTGACTGCTTTTAGCGCATTTTGAGGCTATTTTGAAATTAAAATTATTTAGAAGATAGAAGTGACACAGCGAATGATAGTACTTACTACAGGTGTCACCTACCTTAATTTTGAGAGCCTGACGGGAAGACTGTATGTCTCGGTATTTCTGTATTTGTGTAAATAATTTTGACGGGGCAGTTTTGGTTATATTTATTTTCAATGGGTTCGACGAGATGGCGGCACCAGCCCCAAATGCTACAAGCCAGAGTATTTGTTGTTGGTGTTTTCACGAGCTTGCATGGACGCCGACTCGCGGCACGAATCCTTTTCTTGTCTCCGCCCAGAGCAGTTTTTTTCCGTTTCGCCGGAGAATGCTCTAATTTCTGTCTGTCGCACTACACACAAAGTAGGACCAATGAGAAGCAACGCATGTATGACGTAGTCATGTCATGGCGCTGTGTCTCGCTGCCGCGCGAACAACTTTCACTTGAAATTAGGGCTGGGCGTCGATTAAACATTTTAACCCGATTAATCGCCACCCTTTAATCGATTAATTAATGAATTAATCGGTTGCGTTGGTTTTTATAAATAATATATTAATATTGAATGCAACAACTCGTCTTGCCTTTGAAGACTGATTTTACTCTCTATTACACGACGCAAAGGACATTTAGAATTGAGGATACATACAGTTTAACGATTCAAAGACTCACATATTTTTGCTCCTGCTCCGAAGACAAAGAAGTTTGTCCACATTCTCCGACAGGAAGACAAGAAGTCAGGGCTTGGGCAATGCCTTTTTTTTTTTTTTTAAGAAAGGGGCCTCGATGAGAAGGCGTTGATTGTTGTCTGCGTTTTGGCGGATGGTCCTTGCAGCAGCGGAGTACACGGGTGCTTCGCTCGTAGGTGATACTGAAGCGAACTTACGCTTCCACTGTACGAAAACGGCTTTTTGCAGATGATGCAGTGGATTTCCGTCGAGTTAAAAACTTCACCGCTGGAGTTTACTTTAAACCCAAACGTTTTAGCGAGATTGCCTTTCATAATCGTGAACTCGTCCATTTTTACGGGCCGAATACTGGAACAAGTAACCATGGCGTTGTTAGCTTTCCAGCTTGTTTTTCTGCTTTGCCTTGCCTGGGCAGGATCTGTAATAGATCCTCAACACGTGAAGTTTCGCGGTCACGCGGGGATCAATTTCGAGCCCGGCTTGTTGGTCTGGCCTCGGCAGAACTGTAATGTATATCCTCGAACACGTGACGCTTCGCGAGCGCCAGAATTTAACCTTGCTCGTAGCACCTGGCTGGGAACGGAAAACCGCTCGGGCCGGAACGACCGGATGCATGGCACGCAGCGTTTTCCTGAAAGGGGGGGGGGGGGGGGGCATGAGTTACTCTTAGTTCGGGCAGGTCGTCCAGGATAGAGCCATGCGTGCGTCCAGTTGACTTCTTTTTGAGTACCGACTAAAAAACCGATTAACCGGTTAAAAAATTTGATCGCGATTAAAGCCTTAATCGATTAATCGGAAGGTTAATCGATCAATTGCCCAACCCTACTTGAAATGTTTGTCGGTACTTTTAAGAAGCGCCAAGGCGTTAATTTTTCCTAGGGACTTCAGCTCACAGCGCTGATTTGGCTTCCCTGTCTTGACGTCAATACAAGCCATAGATTATAGAAACAATGTGTTCGTGTCTTCGGCTTCCCTCGCCCTTATGGTGAAGTATAGAATACATATAGTCTTCGCACTCGTGTCAGGAGATGCAATCGCCCGTGAAACATGCAAGCACACAAAAAGGATTGGGTGACTGAATAGCCGAGATGTACTGAGCGGACGCTACAAGACCCCAGAATCAATCCAGCACAGAGACGTTTCTGGTTTTGCCTTGCACTTCACGGAGCTGGATGCCCCGTGGTGCTGGATTGGAGCTGATCTAGTTACTCTGGGATAGATTGCTGCATCGACCGCGGTCACGCTCTCTGAAAGGGAGACGCGCGTCAGCGAGGCATTGTGCGCATGGCCTCAAGTCATACGTGCATTGTCCTTTGTTGTCTCAGTTACGAGCTACATATAGGCGTAAAGTATGTAGTTTTACACCTGACACCTTATGGTTGTCGCTTTGAAATTTTAATATATTTCCAATATTTTCAATACTGGGTGTTTTCAGAAACAATCGGCCGACCATGTCCGGTGACAATTTTAACTTTTTTTACGAAAAAATATATATTTTGAAGACTCAATACCTATCAGAACAAAACCGAAATCTGTTTTGCGAAAAGCAATTTTGTCCTTGCGGAAAAAAAAAGTAGAAGCACGCTCTCAGCACGAAGCGCTTTCTGCGAATTGCGTGGTCTAGAAATATTTACCCACAAATTACGTATCAGGAGGATTGACTCGAAATATTGATCCTTAAGTATCGACGTTGTTAATTGCTAGAAAAACATCGCTAACATGGCACATTCCGCGAAAATTCATATATTTTAAATATTTCTTCTCCCTATCTCTAAGCACCAGAACTTTCAAACTTTGCCAGCGTGTTGTCCCGTATATTGTTAATATTGGCGCTAAACATGGCTGTCCTGGCCAGCAAAATAAATTTATGAGAAACGCTTAAATGCGGCCATTTCAATAATTAGAAGTTATTTTGAAACCCAATTAAAAAAAAAAAACTCCATCGTCGATTTTTTAACTTTCCCACTTTAAGGCCAGTGAAAGGTACTAACTGAATCTGCAAAAACAAGTTGCATTATTTTTGTGTATTTCAAGTTATACAGCTAGAAATATGGCCGATTTGAGGCTACCGCAGCGCCGTGAATAAGGCGGTTAGACACCCATAGATGACGAATTCACTTTTTTACAAAGTGCAAAAATTCTCGAGGGTGGTCAGGAAACAACAAATTGACGGCACAGAGGCGGACGGTGGATTTACACTTTTCCCGTGAGCGCGTGCTGTAGGCATCGTGTTCTACAAAAACTGGCATTACCCTCAACAAAAAGACGTCGAGGCACCCTAGGGCGCTCCACCTGGCTCTCCGGCGCGCCCTGGTGGAAACAGGGCGCCGGCCGAGGGTCAGGTTTCTTCCCTCGGTGCGCAGTCGCCTTCAGACGGAGAATAACAACTCGGAACCTCTACGCGCCCCATTCACGGTACTGGGGTAGCCTCAATTTGGTCCTATTTCTAGCTGGATAACTTCGAATGCATAAAATAATTCGGCCGAGGGTCAGGTTTCTTCCCTCGGTGCGCAGTCGCCTTCAGACGGAGAATAACAACTCGGAACCTCTACGCGCCCCATTCACGGTACTGGGGTAGCCTCAATTTCGGTCCTATTGCTAGCTGGATAACTTCGAATAGCATAAAAATAATTCGGCCGAGGGTCAGGTTCTTCCCTCGGTGCGCAGTCGCCTTCAGACGGAGAATAACAACTCGGAACCTCTACGCGCCCCATTCACGGTACTGGGGTAGCCTCAATTTGGTCCTATTGCTAGCTGGATAACTTCGAATACATAAAAATAATTCGGCCGAGGGTCAGGTTTCTTCCCTCGGTGCGCAGTCGCCTTCAGACGGAGAATAACAACTCGGAACCTCTACGCGCCCCATTCACGGTACTGGGGTAGCCTCAATTTGGTCCTATTGCTAGCTGGATAACTTCGAATACATAAAAATAATTCGGCCGAGGGTCAGGTTTCTTCCCTCGGTGCGCAGTCGCCTTCAGACGGAGAATAACAACTCGGAACCTCTACGCGCCCCATTCACGGTACTGGGGTAGCCTCAATTTGGTCCTATTGCTAGCTGGATAACTTCGAATACATAAAAATAATTTCGGCCGAGGGTCAGGTTTCTTCCCTCGGTGCGCAGTCGCCTTCAGACGGAGAATAACAACTCGGAACCTCTACGCGCCCCATTCACGGTACTGGGTAGCCTCAATTTGGTCCTATTGCTAGCTGGATAACTTCGAAATACATAAAAATAATTCGGCCGAGGGTCAGGTTTCTTCCCTCGGTGCGCAAGTCGCCTTCAGACGGAGAATAACAACTCGGAACCTCTACGCGCCCCATTCACGGTACTGGGGTAGCCTCAATTTGGTCCTATTGCTAGCTGGATAACTTCGATACATAAAAATAATGGTTGTCGCTTTGAAATTTTAATATATTTCCAATATTTTCAATACTGGGTGTTTTCAGAAACATTCGGCCGACCATGTCCGGTGACAATTTTAACTTTTTTTACGAAAAAATATATATTTTGAAGACTCAATACCTATCAGAACAAAACCGAAATCTGTTTTGCGAAAAGCAATTTTGTCCTTGCGGAAAAAAAAAGTAGAAGCACGCTCTCAGCACGAAGCGCTTTCTGCGAATTGCGTGGTCTAGAAATATTTACCCACAAATTACGTATCAGGAGGATTGACTCGAAATATTGATCCTTAAGTATCGACGTTGTTAATTGCTAGAAAAAAATCGCTAACATGGCACATTCCGCGAAAATTCATATATTTTAAATATTTTTTCTCCCTATCTCTAAGCAGCAGAACTTTCAAACTTTGCCAGCGTGTTGTCCCGTATATTGTTAATATTGGCGCTAAACATGGCTGTCCTGGCCAGCAAAATAAATTTATGAGAAACGCTTAAATGGGGCCATTTCAATAATTAGAAGTTATTTTGAAACCCAATTAAAAAAAAAAAAAACTCCATCGTCGATTTTTTAATTTTCCCACTTTAAGGCCAGTGAAAGGTACTAACTGAATCTGCAAAAACATGTTGCATTATTTTTGTGTATTTCAAGTTATAAAGCTAGAAATATGGCCGATTTGAGGCTACCGCAGCGCCGTGAATAAGGCGGTTAGACACCCATAGATGACGAATTCACTTTTTTACAAAGTGCGAAAATTCTCGAGGGTGGTCAGGAAACAACAAATTGACGGCACAGAGGCGGACGGTGGTTTTACACTTTTCCCGTGAGCGCGTGCTGTAGGCATCGTGTTCTACAAAAACTGGCATCACCCTCAACAAAAAGACGTCGAGGCACCCTAGGGCGCTCCACCTGGCTCTCCGGCGCGCCCTGGTGGAAACAGGGCGCCGGCCGAGGGTCAGGTTTCTTCCCTCGGTGCGCAGTCGCCTTCAGACGGAGAATAACAACTCGGAACCTCTACGCGCCCCATTCACGGTACTGGGGTAGCCTCAATTCGGTCCTATTGCTAGCTGGATAACTTCGAATACATAAAAATAATTCGGCCGAGGGTCAGGTTTCTTCCCTCGGTGCGCAGTCGCCTTCAGACGGAGAATAACAACTTCGGAACCTCTACGCGCCCCATTCACGGTACTGGGGTAGCCTCAATTTGGTCCTATGGCTAGCTGGATAACTTCGAATACATAAAAATAATTCGGCCGAGGGTCAGGTTTCTTCCCTCGGTGCGCAGTCGCCTTCAGACGGAGAATAACAACTCGGAACCTCTACGCGCCCCATTCACGGTACTGGGGTAGCCTCAATTTGGTCCTATGGCTAGCTGGATAACTTCGAATACATAAAAATAATTCGGCCGAGGGTCAGGTTTCTTCCCTCGGTGCGCAGTCGCCTTCAGACGGAGAATAACAACTCGGAACCTCTACGCGCCCCATTCACGGTACTGGGTAGCCTCAATTTGGTCCTATTGCTAGCTGGATAACTGCGAATGCATAAAAATAATTCGGCCGAGGGTCAGGTTTCTTCCCTCGGTGCGCAGTCGCCTTCAGACGGAGAATAACAACTCGGAACCTCTACGCGCCCCATTCACGGTACTGGGGTAGCCTCAATTTGGTCGTATTGCTAGCTGGATAACTTCGAATACATAAAAATAATTCGGCCGAGGGTCAGGTTTCTTCCCTCGGTGCGCAGTCGCCTTCAGACGGAGAATAACAACTCGGAACCTCTACGCGCCCCATTCACGGTACTGGGGTAGCCTCAATTTGGTCCTATGGCTAGCTGGATAACTTCGAATACATAAAAATAATTCGGCCGAGGGTCAGGTTTCTTTCCTCGGTGCGCAGTCGCCTTCAGACGGAGAATAACAACTCGGAACCTCTACGCGCCCCATTCACGGTACTGGGGTAGCCTCAATTTGGTCCTATGGCTAGCTGGATAACCTCGAATACATAAAAATAATTCTGCCGAGGGTCAGGTTTCTTCCCTCGGTGCGCAGTCGCCTTCAGACGGAGAATAACAACTCGGAACCTCTACGCGCCCCATTCACGGTACTGGGGTAGCCTCAATTTGGTCGTATGGCTAGCTGGATAACTTCGAATACATAAAAATAATTCAACGTGTCTTTTTGCAAATTCTGTTAGTACCTATCATTCGCCTAATGTGGGAGAGTAAAAAAAAATCGAAGATGGCCTATTCTTTTTTAATTGGGTTTCAAAATAACTTCTAATTATTAATTAGGAGTTATCTTTAAAAAAATCTCGAACAAAAATTTGAGAATTTTTATAAATTTGTTTTGCTATCCAGGACAACCATATATTTAGCGCCAGTATCGACAAGACACAGAAAAACACGCTGGCAAAGTATGAAAGTTCTGCTACTTATAGATGCGGGAAAAAAAAAATATATATATATGCATTTTCGCGGAATGGTTCATGTTTGCGATTTTTCTCTGGAAAGCGTTTCGCACTGAGAGTGTGATTGTAATTTGTTCCTCAAAGAAACATTTTTTTTTTTTTTTTACAAAACAAATTTCTGTTTTGTAGCGTGAGCTACACTGGCCGAGGTTGAGCCATTTCGCGTGGCTCCTGGAGAGCCGTGCTGCGCATGTGCGAGGAGCAGTGACGTCACACGGTGCACAGCTGGCGCAAAAAAAGTCAAATTTGGGGGTTTTGCGTGCCAAACCACCGACATGCATCTGGCACGCCCCAGCGGAGGACTCAGGATTAATTTGGACCACCTGGGGATCTTTGACGTGCAACCGAAAGCTCGGTTACACGGCGCTTCCTCCGCACTAAGCCTCCGTCAGATTGCGGGCACCTCGACCGGGACTCGAACCCGCCACATGGGGATCCGTAGGCCAGCGCTTTCGCCTGGCAGCCACCGAGGCGCGGCTGCACAGCTGGCGCGCCGGAGCCGCCGCCGCCGCGCGCTACACCGCCGCCGCGCGCGCCTCGGCGGACTGCGCATTCCAGAGGAGTGACGTCATAGCCGCGGCAGACGCACTGGCGCCGCCACGTGCCCAGCTGTGCGCCTCCGTTGCGCAGTAGCCAAGTCTGACGCTGCACCGGAGCCGCTTGATAGCGCCTCTCATATTGTGCGCATGCGCAGAGGTATCAGTGGGGGTATACATATAACGGGGCGTTTGCCAGTGTGGTATAGCCACGGAGAAGGAGGGCGAAATTGCTGCTCAGCGGCGCGGAAGAGCGGAGAAGCTTAACTCATCGGATCCCGAAGTGCGTGTCATTGAAGCAGCAGTAAGCATGATAATCAAGCTAATCCTAGACAACCAGCAAAGCTAAGATTAACCAGCTGAACCTAAGCTCACGCTACGTATATCCTGGCATAGCCGAGCTAAGCCACTGCAATTTTTTTGTTCTGATAGGCATTGAATGTACAAAATATTTTTTTTTTTCGTCAACATTAAACATGGTCATCGGACTGTCAATAATTATTTTTCGAGTATGAAAAAGATTCCTTTTCCTAACTTTGCACGTTTGTTGTGGGGGTTCTGAACTCTAACCCTCGAGTATGTATTTTTAGACCGACCACGTTTATTCATTTTATCTTTGTTTAATCGAGTATTTTGCTATAGTTCAGTATTGTCCATTTAATTACGGGAAATAATCACCTATTTTTCATCAAAATGTTTCAAAACTATAGTTTGTTTTTCTTAGTACTAGCTCACATAAGTTTGAAGTATTCCTTAATATAGTCGCGTGTTTTTGGAAATAAAAGAATATTATGACATTTTTAACGCATCTGCCTCCTTAAAAACACTCGAAAATATGGGACAAACCCTTTTGGATAATTTAGAAGAATATATTGATTTCACAGTCTCGTTTTGAACCTTCCTATACAAATTTGCTTTTTACCTGTTTTCGGCAAAATTCGAGGTTTCGTGAAAAAAAAAATAGTTATAGCAAAAATAACCTGGAAGAGATACATGGTACTAAGTTTCCGATGGAATCCGCGAGGGTCGAATTTAGGCTGGGCGTAAAATGGTCTTCTACCTTTCCATTTTTCTTCATCTGAGGCGCGCAGGGGCATCGCCATGGCGATGTCCGTGCGCTTTGAATCATCTGAGCTGCAGGCCGGATGATTCAAAGCGTGGCGAGAAAGTAGTCGCTGCTCATGACGGCTCCGAGCGATGCCCCCGGTGCACGAACACCACGGCCGCCCCTTGAGAAGAGCTGGGCAGCAGTCAACTGAACCTAGTGACTCGAACTGAATCCACTGATCAAGTTGGCATTGCTCGCTCGTTTTTCTCGCGACCTGCTCGTGCGACGTGACTGGCGAGTTCACACGACGATGATTTCCGGTACTGGATACTCGGTCGGTAATGACCGCCAAGCGTAAGTCGTATAAGAGTGCCACAGGACGGACTAGCACACGTGGCTGGTGCGCCTCATCTTGTCTGTTCCCGATGCAGTCCTGCCTCCAGTCGTGAAAAGTGGCGGTCGAAGCGCTGAGAAGACTCATTCACGCGTTACCGCGGATGCAACGCGCCAAGTCTCTGACGGAGGGCGCGTGGGCACGGTGCTTACCAGCTGGATGAGGGTGAGGTGCTTCTTCCACCACAGGTACTTCTGCACGGCGGGTCCCAGGGCCGTGAGGCCGTAGTAGGAGTACATGAGCACGTGGACCAAGGAGTTGATGCTCGGCCCGGGCGCCGCTGCGTGGGAGGACACGGGTGGGCGGACGCTTCGCGCAATGGCCCCTCGAGCTGAACTCAGCGCATAAGGACCTAAGGCTGGTCCTAACAGATGCGTTTGCTCGTGATTGACTGCGCTACGACCTCTCAGAACCGCACAGGAAAACACGCTGGCCTCGTCTATCAGCTAGCCCCGGAGAAGTTCCGGCGCGTTTATCCTTTTCTTGCGCATCATTCTGTCATCATAAGCTACAGATAATCCTAATAATGATGTAGTATTTCTCGTATATAGTGCGTACATTTCATCTGGCAAAGAGTGCGCAACTTTCAGTCGGGGTCGAACGCCTTCGAGTGCTACTTGCACACTGGCG
Organism: Ixodes persulcatus; assembly: GCA_013358835.2. NCBI lineage: Eukaryota > Metazoa > Arthropoda > Arachnida > Ixodida > Ixodidae > Ixodes > Ixodes persulcatus. The sequence goes on along the minus strand of JABSTQ010010311.1, from coordinate 93,461 downwards.
CCACCTCGTTTCAACACCGCGTAATGCGTCGCAGTAGAACGCAAGGTGTCCTCTCCTAGTGCAGTCGGTCACTGTTAAACGCAAATATAAGTGCACGCACTCCCCACGCCATACCAACTCACGCCACGCAAGAATTCCTGGGCATGGAGCGGAAACCAGCGCCAAAACTTTCAAATCCCGAGGATCGATCTCGCCCTTTGTTTTCACCGCAGCGGGCAGTTGCTTTAAACCCAATGGGAGGTTTGATCGCATGAATGAACGTTTTAGCACTTCTGAAACAGTCGTTGACATTGGGGTGCACGGAGCGAAAATACGTGAATTAGAACATTCTTCCGCCAGATGCTGGGTATTCGCCAGAGTGCTCCTCTGACAGGCTTGTGCCGAATACAAAAAAGTTAGGTTAGAGTAATACTTTAAACAGTATATGAGTAGAGTACTTCATGTCCAACTTTAAAAAGTATTTGTGCAGAGTATTGAATACTAAAAAATGCAACACATTACTTTTAAAACCCTCTCAAGATACAATTCTTTCTGCAATCTATTCACGCAACTAAATACTAATCGAGCGTATACAGACCGTGATTACCCAAAACCTTATTTGCTCGCACGAACGCCGTTTTTCAAAGTTTGTGTTGACAGCTTGCCATTTCGAAATAAGCGCGGGACTCTCCGGATAATCGATGGTGAAGTGTACGCACTCGCAGAGTCCACACATGTCGTCTTTGACGGAATGCACGCGTTCTGAGATTGCGCACATTTCACCAAACAATTACGCGATTGTTTGGATGTGGTCACAGTGGAAGCTCCGCTAGCCTTGGCAATGTAGCGCGGACTAGGTGAGAATAGAAAGCAAGTCCCGTCCTCCTTATCAGCACTGGATGAAGGCAGCGCGGCCTAGTTGGCGCCGCCGTGGATCGCGTGTCGCTGCCTTTGTGCACAGAGGCAGCAACAGGCGGTGACGTCATCAGTCACCAGTCACTGCGTATTCTCGTCCAGTTTCAGCCCGCTTGGGTGCGTGGGTCGGGCATCCGCTGTATGACGCGCGGGCCTTGTACGAGGCCTTGATAGCAGCTTTGCGTGGCACTAAGAGGAAATTTCTCAGTCACACATTCGATTGTGTTCAGATACAACAGCAAGCTTGTATTTGGGCTTCGTATGCCGCGTGCCAAGCCTGCATTAGTTGACACGCTTCAAGCACAGACGTCCCGGGAACTGGCAGTCGTACCTTGACGTAAAGCGCCAAATTCGTGCGCGACAAAACGTCCGACGGCTCGTACAAAGCGTTTGTTGTGGGCGTGCTCGAGGCAGTCAAACGTTATTGCGTGAATGGGCCTTTAACGGGCTACCCAACACTAAACTGGCGAGAATTCGGAGACTAGCATGCTCAGGGAAAGATCACGCAGGCAGAAAAGAGAGCGAGTGGAGGCGAGAGATCCTCGTTAGGCGGCGCAAGCTACTGCCCAATACTCAGAGGTCATTGCGCGATTCATAATTAATTCAGTCATTCGTCTTACCGGATCCTCCGGCCACCCATCGGATTCCGATCCACCAGAAGAAGAACATGGTGGAGTGGTGGTAGACGTGCAGGTAGGTCAGCTGGTTGTCCTTCTTACGGAGCACGAAGAACACAGTGTCCATCAGTTCGATCAGCTTGCTCATGTAGTACCACCACAAGGCGCGGGCAATCTGCAGTGCCAGAAAAGTTCAATGGTTCGCCTATTCTTGATTTACAACTGCGCGCGAGGTGTTCACAATGAAACAAAGCGCCTGTTCTTCTCCGCGACCATTTCAAGTAGAAAAATTCAGGCAGACGGATGTTTGTCGTCACAATGTACAGTTTCCCAAAAAATATTACTTTCCACCGGAAATATAAGAAAAGTTACTTAGTGCACTCTAACCAATTGGTTCAATTTGCCGGACGTTTTGAAGCCGGCTCGGCTCCTTGTTCACGAATGACTGTATGTGGGCCCAAAGGCCCAAAGAGATTACTGCGCTTGGGCCCACAAGTCACCCGTAAACAAGGGGCCGAGCCGACTTCGAAACGTCGGGCACATTGAAGAAATTGGTTAGAGTCTACTATAGTAAGTTACAGGTTAAGAAGGTAGCGGCAAATGCCCCTCAAAGGAATTCCTATATCCCTCCGCCACCTCCGGATCCAATAGCGTCCCATGGTTTCCGTGTTGTCGTGGCCAACGCGCGAGGAGGGTCTTGCCTTCCTGTACATATTTGCTTTATCTTTCGACTTTGACTTAACATTGTGGAAGCCACGAGAGGGACATTAGAGTTTTCCCCCTCCGATGGAAACAAATACGACTTTCGGGGATTAGGTTCCCCCTCCGATGGATACAAAGGCTGCTTTCAGGGGCTCGGTTCCCCCTCCGATGAATACAAAGGTCGCTTTCTTAAAAAAGTGGGATCGGAGACAAGTTGGCATCACTCTGTAGCCAATATCTATCCATTGAAGTGGAACAAGGAGCGTTTCCAGTGAACTCTTCTTTCGACTGCGGAGGGATTTGAAACGGGCGCATCACGCTTGTGGGAGGAGCTTCTCTTACCTTCTTGACTTGTAACCGAGTATAACTACCCTTTCTTATTACTTACCTCACCAGGCGGAGTTCCGCTGAAATGTTTACACCGGAAATATAAACTCTGCGTTGCGGAACGCTCAGTCTCGGCCCAAATGTAGCGCTCGCCATTCGGACGAGATGACAACGTTTCAGAATTAGCCGTTACCTTATTCAATATTTATAAGTGATTTTTTGAAACTCTCGATATAGGACAATGGCGGCCGGCACACACATATACACTAAGATGAGGAAAAAGGGCCTCATCATTGATAATTTAAAAACAAATTCCTTCGAATAAAATTGCATCTCTGAAACTTAGGCATATATATATATTAGGACGGAGGCACAGCGTTCGGCAATGCTCGGTTTATTCTTACGCTGCAAATACGCAAACCCTTTGGAGGGGCACGCTGTACGAGCTTCGAAATTGGTGTTGAAAATGTGTTAACTGTATGCGGCAGGAAGGAACCGCTTCCTGTCGTAAGGACGCTTTTCCGCATTGAAACGCGTTCGAACGCTAAACGGGCCTTGAGCGTCGCCCCCGCACCGGCGCGCCCGACTTTAGCCTTCGTCACCACATTGACTTTAGCAAACGGTGTCTTCAAAAAGGCATCCGCTGTTGCTGGCGAATTCACCTATATTTTTAACAACTGTCGAGACCGTTTATAACGAATCGGTTATAACGAAATAGCAGATACAGCGAAGCGATCCCGATTTCCCATTCCCGTTTGCACTTTTTCAATGCATTTGTGTCTGTTTTTATAGCGAAGGAAACTGAGCGGCTCCCGCGGATATAGCGAAGAAAAAGTTTGTGATAATTAAAAAAAAAATAAAATTCGGAAAGTTTACAAAGTCTCGGACCGCCGCACTCTGCGGCCGCGGCCAAGAAGCCACCCATAACAGTCTGCAGAAGATGCTGGAAAAGCCGCCGGCGGGAGTCTCTGCAGCGTCATCTGCTTCCCGCTCCTTATCTGGAGCCGCGTTTACATGAATGCGACTTCAGCGCATCGACTCCAATTAGAGATGTCGCGAAGCACTCCAGGTTCGATTTCGAAATGTTTCGATATTTTCGAAGTGAACTGAGGTTCGAATTCGAAAAATTTCGATCTTTTCGTGTCGACCGAGGTTCGAATTCGAAAAATTCGCAACTTTCGATCACAGTGGAGTTTCGAAATCGAAAAGTTCGAAGCTTTCACGGTTTCTAAAATTTCGAGTTCGAATATTTCGAATATTTTTTACTTGAGGTTCGATAAATTCGAAGATTTCGAACTCTCCTAAGTTGAAATTCGATATATTCAAAAAATTCGAACGATTCGAATTTTTATAGACAAAGTTCGAACAGGTTGAAGATTTCGAATTTCTTCCTACATAAAGTTCGAAAAGTTCAAAGGTTTCGATTCTCTTTTAACGCTAAACTCGAAAAAACAAACAAAAAAACTTTGAAGGTTTCGAATTTCTTTCAAGTCCAAGTGCGCAAAGTTCGAAGTCCGGTTTTCATGTTCCGCCACAGTTTCAGTTTCAAATAACGTTTTCACGATTCACTGGTTTTCACGAAATCAGGTGTAGAAAAGTTAGGGTGTGATATTGAGACTCCGCGAAGTTGGTTAGGCAATAAAATGAGACGACGAGTGTCCCGGATGTGCTGGAATATTTGCCAGTGCAGAGTGACGTGTGACCATAGATCAGTAATTGTGACCGCCAGCCCGGGGGGGGGGGGGGGAGTCATTAACGTGCATCACGCAGGTAATGATCACACGAAACGCACTGTTTACGATACTCATCCAGTTCGAAACGGCCAGGGGTGGGCAGGAGGATGAGGCTCAGAAAAACCTTGAAGCGATCTGTGAAACTGCCTCCCTACCCCCTTGCACGCTGGTAGTAATCCGATCGAACGCCGCCCGAGTGACGCTGGCATATAGTAAGTTTAGTTAGAACATGATTGTCCTGGAGGTTTATTTTCCGGGACGGAGGAATCGCCTCGCAAAAAGCACAGAAGCCGACACAACTCGAGGTCGAGAAGCGTTCAACCATACAAGTGGCGTCGGAAGAGGAAAAACGGGGGGGGGGGGGGGGTGCTCCAGACCCCCCCCCCCCCCCTTCTCCCCCTTCCGTATATTTCGGACTGTTTAAGAAAACGATACGGGGAAAGAGGGCGTGGTCGAACTTATTTTAATCTGAAATTATTTATGCATATGCATAGCTACTGTCGCTCTTCACTGCATAAAAGATCGCGTAGATGGTCATTGCCGGAAACTCGTTGTCAGAGGGCACTACTTGTCACATGCTTGGTGGTTCGGAAGTTCAAAGCTATGCCCGTTCGACCTGAATAACTGTGCCATTAATAAAAAAAACTTAAAATAAAAAATAAACATAACAATAAATGCGGGGACAAAAATCTGGAGAAAAGAAAAACTATCAAGAATTCGCCGGAAGTGTTGTATTCTTGCATATTCAGAGGCTCAGAACTTTGAAACAAGTTTCTCCTACCAAAATGTGCACAGGGTAAAAAAACAGGTCCCAGGAACGTGAAGCGAAAAAAAAATGTTTTCTTTTTTTTTTCTTGGACAAAATTAAAAATCGTCTACCATGAGTTAATTTATTCCTTAACGTGAAAAACAATAAATACATTATTTTGTATTCTGCAGATAGCAATGATATGTACTGTCTGTGGTGTTAATTTAAATGCGATACCTCAAACAACTTGGACGAAAATAAATACCACGTTTAGGGCATAATTGCCCTAGGATACATGTTTGGACATTTCTTCGAAATCCACTTTAAATAAAATTAATCACATCTTAAGACGACACTTACCTAGGCTATACATAGATCATTCTTAAAACGTTTAACATCTCTACCATAAATAGCTTAGGCTATAGCGCGCTTCAAATATGGCTCAAATGACAATCGTCAAAAACCCGTCGTCCTTCCTCGCCCCTTCCGAAATTTATTTCTTTAAAACTAAGCATGCCAGAACATTTAAATAAACGGCATCCTCTTTGGTAAGGAACGCAGCACCGCACGTAAAAATTTGAGAGAAAAGAAATTACGAATGTACCTCACTGCTTGAATTCAAATGAAACCGTCCGCCGGTCTTTCGAAGTTCGACGAACGTCGAACTTTTACCCTCAAAGTTCGAAGTTTGTCGAACTTTTGACTTTTCAGGATTCGAAAGTTCGTAACTTTTCGAATTCTCTTGATAACTAAGGTCGAAAGTTCGAAAATTGTCGAATTCCTTAGCATAGGAAGTTCGAAAGTTCGAAAAGCTTCGAACCTTTCAGTGCAAGTTCGAAAGTTCGAAAATAATCGAATTTTTTGGTTCATCAAGTTCGCAAGTTTGACAAGCATCGAATTTTGCAGCGTGATAAGTTCGAAAGTTCGAAAAGGATAGAAGTTTTTAGCGTAATAAGTTCGACGGTTCGAAAGCGGTCGAACTTCTTAGTTTAACAAGTGCGAAAATTCGACTTCCGTCGAATTTTATGATATAGAAAGTTCGAAAATTCTAAATCTTTCGAACCTTTCGAACCGCTTGAATCGATCATCGAAACTTCGATTCGAAAGAAGTTCGCGGCATCCCTAACTCCAATCGTTCTTGTAATGAAGCCGACGCGGCAACGCTTACATGAATGCGCACCAAGCCCTACACGAAGGTGGCGCCATGCCGTGTCAAAACCCAAAGTTAAATCTGCGTTTTCGGCACCGGCCGCACCACGTGACCACATTTTCCGGTGGATCGCACAAGGCCCTTCGAAGCTTTCGGCGAGCGTAAAGACCGTGCCCGCGCTCTTCGATGCTGTGCAAGAGGTTTCGAGACGGATGAAACATCAAAACCCAAGCGTTTTGGGCTCCCGGTCGGGCTGCTGGTCCACCCTGGAAATTTATTCTGGGTTTTTGGCTAGGGAGCGTGACCCCGACTTAACGATTCGACGGTGAACAAAGTCACCCATGGCGTCAAGATAAACCAACAGGTGGCGCTGACGCCATGCCGCTGCGGTGGCGCTGCAGGGCGCATGCGCAGACTTGACGCGGTTCCTGCTCACGCGCAGTACCCACACCTCGTGCGGAAACTTTTGCTCACACCTAGTGAGAGCTTGTTTGTTAGCAGCGCGTTGGCCTAAACACACGAACAAAGAAACGAAGGAACAAAGGCTTTCATTTGCATACAATTTACGAGTCTGGAGACAGAAATACGCCTGAGTGTAACGTGTTGACGGCAAGCCTTCACGATAGCAATGCACGCAAACGCAATCATCTACACTCTGTACCCGAACCTGAACCCCCCTGGCAACTGAGTGTTTTTCACGCACGTTTCTTTAGAAGCACTAGGGCTCGCAAGATTAATGACCAGTTTCCCTTAAATTTAATATTTGCTTTATGTAATCGTGCTCAAGCAAGAACAACAAGCGCAGTAGTGATATCATGGCGAACCTTTAATTTGCGTTGTGTTCATGCCTGTGTCTGCCCTAACGCAGCCGACAATAATGTTAAAAAAAAAAAAAAAAAACTTTAGGGAACGCATGCAGGAACGGCCGAAATGTTTGGTTAACATGTCTTGTCCTGTCTTGGTCTTTTATGTCACTTTTCTTTTATCTGTGTAACTTATCAGTACTGCACATCGAAACTTCGTCGCCAAAAGTTCGGAACGTTGCGAAACACTCCAAAACCAAACTTCGGCTATTTCGTCCCGTTACGTATACTCCGTTTCACCTTACGTCCGAGCGCAGCGAATGCTACGAACCATCGGAGCCAATCCAAGGCCGTGTGAGTGTCACGTGACATTGGAGAGCGGGCACAGGGACGCGCAGAAAGCGTATCACAGGCTACGTCCACAGAACGGGATTGCTAGATAGCTCGTAGCGTCCTCTGCGTCCGGACGTGTCCCTGCAGGGGCTTATATATAAAAAATAAACTTTCCATCGAATGACGAAAATAATCCCTGGAGAAGGGGAACATGAGGACAAAGGACGAACCCAAATCTTCAAACACAGCTAGGTGACTGGTGCGTGACCGAAAACAATCTGCTTCTACATCGTAAAAAAGACGCTCTGCATACAGATTCGAACGCGAGTCCCCACGAGATCCTTGCTTCGAATACCACGTGGCATTGTGTGCAAGGAGGAAACTTGGCACGCGGCAGTCGAAGCACGGATATTGCGGCGACTGGTGTTTGCAGACCGTCTTTTGTACACTTTAAGAAAAAATGGAGAAAAAGGTAGCAACGGCGCGTGTTCCTCCCTTCTACTGACGCGCCCCCAAGCGGACACGAGAAGAAGGGAGGAACGAGAGGTTTTCCTCCTTCTCCAGGCAGACGGGAGAAAGCTTTCGCCCTCCCGACTCATCTTCTTTCGGTTTCGTTTTTCGAGCACGTCGCGCACGTTGTTAAATAAATGTTGTTGAGTTGATTGAGCTTCAGCGGCAGCGAAGGCCGCCTGTAATTCCGTCTCCTAGTCCAAACGTGCAGAACATTTCGGTTGCATCGACGTGTTTACACTAATTTTATCAAAGAAGCAAACGAAGCCGCTAGAAATAGCCAAGTTCCGGAGCACTGCCAGCAGCACTACGTACACTGGGAAGATGGCCGTCTTATGATTGCGGGGCCCACGCGGAACTACAGTAGCGGAACCACGCGGAACTGTGTCGACGTTTTCGACGTTATGGAAATCGCAGGAACTGCGTCCAAGGCAGGCAGGTTTTCCTGCCGGCTGCCTGGGTGCCTTCCGTGCTGAGTTCGGTTCTGTTTTCCCGTGCCGAGTGCCAACCGGCGTTCAACGTGGTTCTGTATTTCTGCGTGTCACCAACATAGCAGCAACATCGTGATGGCAGTGTTGTGGGTAGTGAACAGAAGACTGGAATTATCGCCGATGTGACCGTGTGTTCGCGTATCAGTGGTGTAACAACAATATGAGATTACGTAAACTTCCGGGCATTGATGCTGCTGGTCGGGCCGTGATCGGAGGGGGCGGGGATTCGCAGGTTGACATTCCGCTTTACATTAAAGAGTTTAAGACCGCTTGAGGAATTAGGTGCAGTCGATCGACGTGCGGATAGTCATGTTGGAACGCTGGTCTGAACGGTAAGCTCCTATCGTATAGTGGCGAATATGACTGTCGGTCCCCGAGAGCGATTGCGCTCAGGGGAAAAGACTGAACAGTACGAAATTATGACGGAAAGTATGTATATTTACAGTGGAATTTTAGCATTAAGAAAAAAACACGTAAAATCAAACAAAACAGGTAAAATCGAAAAAAAAAGCTATCTTTTATTTTGCCGTTTAAATATATTACGGTTCCTCGAGAAACTGCCCTCCAAGTGGCGCACTGGGATGAGCGCAAGAAGTGTTCGAGCTCTCCACGGCGTAACTCCGTACACTTAACACCTGCCGCAAATCGCGGCTTTGACTGCATTCAAGTTGATCGAAAAGCGATTTCTCTGCCCGTGAAGCATCACTTCCAGCTGAGTGAATATTCGCCTACAGAGATTAATTCAAGACGGCAATTGCAGCCGTGCGCGAACAGCACAAATAGAAAAACAAACACTACAATAGAAATACTGGCTACGAAGTGCCGTGCGGGGAAACAAACCCATGGCTTGGAACCGCATTGGAGCGGCTCGATTTATTGGCTTTCAAATCACTACGGCATGATCGAGCGCTTTTTTATAATAAGAGATTCATCTCCTGAGCCATTAAAAATACTCTCAGATGTATGACATTGCTGGAAAAAGATCATCATGCTGGGAATATTTTTTATTGCTTAGGGAGTCACCTAGAAATTCCGTAGGTTCAAACGACCAGTATAAAAGACGGAAACGCAGAGCTCAGGAGTAGTGATCGGGTTAGCGTGCTGTTGGTGGCTGTTGTATTGATATTTGTATGTGCGATGCATGTTAATGTGCTTAATAGTATGTGTAATCTGTCTCTATGTGTGTATAATAAAGGTCCCCGAAGCGCAATGGTGGCGCGATTACTCTGCTTGTTAGCGTGCTGTTGGTGGCTGTTGTATTGATATTTGTATGTGCGATGCATGTTAATGTGCTTAATGCATGTTCAGCTGATGCTTGTAGTATGTGTAATCTGTCTCTATGTGTGTATAATAAAGGTCCCCGAAGCGCAATGGTGGCGCGAAACAATAAAAATATTTTTTTAAACATGAATTGGACGGTACCTAGCGCCACCTAGCCTAGCTACTTGCGATTACTCTGCTTGACCCTGCCACCTGGTGGCAAGCGATTTAAACTCGTTTTACGCTACGCGGCTACGCCATAATTTCGTGTTACCGTGCTTAAATGAGCCAAGAGGCTGCTTCGGATTTGCTTTCTTGGAGAGCGGCTTTTGGTTGTGCGGGCGAATGGTTTACCACTCCTCCGTGACATGTGGTTGACGCAAAGGTTGACGAAGGAATTGTGGCTCGAGGAATAGCAAAGGTAAGACATAAAGTGCGCGAACTGGGTGCCGATTGTCTCCGTTTAACATCGCAGCGCTGACGATGAGAAGACTGAGTGACTGCATGCTTTCGAAACGTAAGTTTCTTTACCTGCAGGGAGAAGCCGGTTTCGGAAATAAATACAGTTCGCGGAAAGCTCGTGTTAGGTTTTTATTTGCTGCTCCTCTCGCTCCGTACAGTAGACTTAGTGTTCTCGCTAAGCTTTATTGAGCTCGATTTGCTCGATTCGTGGCCGCCATAATGAGATGCAGGCGACGGAGGAACTTTTTCTCCCCTGCTTTAGGGAGGAAAGTTTCTCCCTTTCTGAAGGATGCATCAAGAGCGTTGCTCCCTTTAGGGAGGACTATACTGACCCTTTGAGTGTAGGATGTATGAGCAGTGCGACCCCGACTTAACCCCTTGTTCCCCTTTTCCAGGGATTATTTTCGTCATTCTCGTCCGGCTCACTTGCATCTTGGCATTTAATTTCCATCGATTCCACTGCTTGTTCATAAACTTTTGTTGTTGACGTTTGTTTAACCTAGGGATTACACCAGGGCCAGCAGTCCGGTGCGACGCGGCCGCAGCTTTGGCGTAGCGTCTAAGTCCCTGGATAAAAAAGGGGAAGGGGGATGGGGGTTACACCCAAGTTTCTAGCCCGCAACACAAGGTCGAGGTGCCAGGTAAGAATTCGCGTCCGGCGCTTGCAGTCACCGGGGTGTGTGTGTGTGCGTGGGGGGACTGTCGTTGGGCACAAGGGACCAGGCTGCGGCGCGGTGTGCTACCAGTGCTGCGCATTCCGCAAATTAAATGATGAAGCTTGGTTAAGCATTCCGGGTCCTTGCAGCGCTGGCAGCTGGGTTCTGTGGTAATATAATATGGACCTGTTTTGCGCTTGCGGGTGGTGTGAAACAATTCAGCACGTAGGGTGTGAGGGCCCTTCCACTACGGATCCGGCGTAAGGGCACCATCTGCGCCCGCCGGAAACTCCGCCAGGGATCGGAAACAGCTCCGGAATCCAGAAAGAAGCGAGGCGATGTCTCCATTTTTGCTTGAGGCGCATCTCATCCTCAGAATCGCAGGCGGTTTCGTCGGCGAAGGAGTCAGGACGCAGCGGCAGCGAGAGGGAGACTGCGAGGAGGGGGGAGGTCGAGGCTTATTCATCTCTTCCATCGCGGCTCCGTGGGCCCGCTCGTTACCTGCGACGTCCGCGTGCCCTGGTATCTGGCGGATACATGTGCCGATGGCGTAGTTCCGGCATAGGCCGAGGGCAGTCTTGAAGATGCCCGAGACTGTGGGGCTGTGTGTAAAGTGTTGCTTCTTAAAGGGACACTGACAGGGTATTATGCTCGCCGAGGTTTTTAGTTGTACGTGACACATGAGAGCCCAACAAACCAGAACAGAATTTGCGGCTCGAAATTTTCTTTCCGCCCGAAAACCGCCGATCGAGAACCGGCCGGTTTGAGTCGCGCTCACTCTCTTTTCCGTGGTCACGGGCCGTTTTCTAAGGTTTCGAAGCGACCACAAAATTTAATCGAAGTCGTGAGTCATTGAAGGCACGCAGTCAATATTAAAAATAGAGAAGAATATGAAACCCATTTTTTGTGGCTTCCAAAAAGCTGCAAATACGTTGATTGAAAAAAAAAAAAAAGGTAGCACAGATAGCCGGAAGCATTCTGTGCGTTCACTGAAAATTCTCAACATGGCGTCGTTTCGCGTATCGTGGGACTAGAGGATGGCAGCGGACGACGGGCGTTGGACCTCTACTTCAGAACTGTCGTTCACGGTACCGGCAAATTCTGTCTTCCTTCGAAAGAGAAATTTTGGACCGATCAAAAGAACTGATATTCATCCCGTACGACACGCCCGACCAGCAAGCCGATTGCACGAAGACGTCGCCGAGCCGTCGTCCCTTGTTCAATGTTCAATGTGTTTATTCAATAAATAAATAAATAAAAAAGAGGGGGGGGGGAGCAGGTATAACAGTAACACTTCGAGGAGAAGAAGAAAAAAAAAAAAAAAAACACAACACAGGTATACGCTGCCTATGGCTTCAAGTGCCGCACTGCCTCCCTACAGATAGGCTTTACATCAGTTTTGTCAGTCAAGTCACTTGTGAGCTCTGACGGCAGGGACCGCCATAAGTGCACTGCCCTAACAAGGAAGGTGTGGCGGTGCCGATCGGTGCGGGCAAATAGAGGCTGAAGGCCTCCAGTCCTGCTTCGTCGCAGCTGTCGAGCAAGAGGTAGCTCAGCAGAACCTGGCAGGAGACAGGTGGCCAAGAGCCGGATCGACGAGATGCTCCTGCGTAGGGCCAAAGAGTTCCAGCCCACCCTTGTCATCAGGTCCTCAGTAGCCATGTCCCGATAGCGTGGGACATGAGGGAACTGCCACCGCAGGATAGTGTAGGCGGCACGTCTCTGCACACTCTCAAGTGATGCGGTCAGAGTGGCCTGAAGAGGGTCCCAAACTGCGGCACAGTACTCGAGGTGGGGGAGCACCAGTGCAGTGTAGAGGTGCCTCAGTGTTGTTGCACCGGCTCCTCTTGAGACACGGGTGACAAACCCCAGCATTCTTCGCGCCCGGGAGGTGACTTCAGCGATGTGGGCACTGAAACCGAGTCGGTAATCCAGTCTGACGCCCAGCAGCCTGGTGCCAGTCGTTCGGGAAATGTTCACTCCACCAAGGTTGAAGGTGGGGAGTGCGAGATGGCGTTGCCTTGATGCTGATATATGCATCGCAGTGCACTTGGCCGTGTTTAAAGGCAGTCTGTTTTTTCCGGACCAGGCGAAAACATTGTCCAAATCCATCTGAAGTTGCAGGTTGTCGAGAGGTTGTCGAATTGGTTGTACAAGCGTGAGGTCGTCGGCGTACAAAAGAGGCGTGCAACGCAAGATCCGGGTGATGTCATCTATGAAAATGTTGAAGAGGGTAGGGCCTAAGACACTGCCCTGAGGGATCCCAGACATTACTTCTGCAAGGCCTGACATCTCACCACCAAAGACCACCCGCTGGGTGCGGCCAAGCAGGAAGGAGGTTATCCACTCCAGAAAGTTACCTGATACCCCTATGTCAGAGAGCTTCTTCAATAGGATGGAGTGGTCAACCCTATCAAAGGCTTGTTTAAAATCAAGTTGTATAAGCTCACATGGTGTACGGCCGTCTAGGGTGCTGCTGATGGTGCGGACAATAGTTGCAAGAGCTAGTTCACAGCTTCGGCCCGGGCGAAACCCATACTGGTGCAGGGAGAGCAACTGATGCTGCTCAAGGTGCTCTAATACGACTTCAAGCCGGGAGTGCATGTAATCAGTGATGTAATGAAGGGAAATCGGCAGCAAACCCGACATACAGTCGACCGGCTCCATTAGTACGATTGAAAGAGTTCCTTCAGTAGCTCAGTGTAAAGACATCCGATTCACGCGCAGCGGGCACGGGTTCGATCCCTGGTGTGGGTGCACCATTTCTTTTTTTGGTCAAGCATTTTGCGATGTTTACAGCTTTTTTTTTAACAATTATCACTGAAAAAACCAATTGTCGTGGACGATACGTCGCTGAACTAAATGGGATGGGATTCCATTTTTGACACCTGCGAACTCAATATAGTCACTTTCCACAAAATGCAAGGAGCATATGAATCGGGTAGCGTCCACTTTCCGAGCTTCGCGTAACTGTTCTACAGGAATTGCAGCCAGCCATTGATCCCGACCCGTTCATCTTTCGGAAACTTGTGCACTCTGCCGCACAATGCCACTTTCAGATGCAGGACATGTGAGGCAACTCTTCATGCAACATCTTTGGAGTATTCTTTTCGGAGCCGATCACGGGAATTCACCACACTACGGCACTCGGGCACTCACTACTAATTGCCAACACTTAAATGTACAAAACAACTCATCTTGAAGTACATAACAGCGAGCGGAACAAACGTAATTTCAAAGCAATCGCATGGCGAACGAACGCATTTCGTCTGCTACGTGCAAAGAGAAAAAAAAAAAAAAAAAAAAAACGCACGGTCGGGTGTAGCCACGTGACTTCCGCCAGTCACTATCCTCTCCCCTTCTTCGTGCGGTGCGGGAGTTTCGGTTTCGGTTTCGAGCAGTTGCGTTTTTTTTTGCTTTATTAAAAAAATACGTGACTCTAGCAAAATATTAATTGGGTAGTATTCCGACACTATAATGAATCGCCTGACAAAAAAGGAAAAACAAATTTTGGAGGGTGTCAGTGTCCCTTGAAGGGCACGACGACGTATCACAGTATAGACTGTGAGAGTGCCGTCGCGGAGCGTGCGGTCGGGCGCCTCACGCGCGTGGGTTTGGTGAGTCCGGAGCGCGAGGAGCACAGCACGCGCCTCAGCAAGTTATTGAGAGGAAGGCGAGTTGTAGGGCTTCGTGTACACGGAGGGGGAATCGGGGGGACGTCGGGTGTGGGCGAGAGAAAACTGCAGATGCACCGGGGCCGTGGCAAGCCGCGTCGGTATAAGCTAGAGTGTAGGAAGAATCCTGAGGAAGAATCCTGAAGGGTTGTCTAAAGTAATGCTCTCGTCTCTTCGCATGGCGTTTGCGATTCGTGTTGAGAGGAAGTGGACTGAGGTGTTGTGTAAGGTCGATCTGTTTCCAGGGTGGCTTGGCGGGGGGGGGGGGGGGGGGGAGGTCTTTGTCGGCGGAGACAGCGACTCCGAGGTAGTACGCTACCACGCGGCCTTGAGGCACCCTCTAGGCCAGGGGTCTCAAACTCATTCGACTGGGGGGGGCCAGATTGCTCATCCCCGAAAGGGCGAGGGCCAACGAGAGCCCCCCCCCCCCCCCCCCCCCCCCCCCCCCCAAACACTCTCAGCTTGTCCTAGTCTTTTCGGGGCAATGTTTGCTATTTTGGGACAAAAATATACAGAAACAATCAGCAGTGTTGTTTCACGCTGCATAGCTGACTGTCCCAGTAACACCGTAGATTTTCTAGAGAAGGAACCTTTTGTTTTCTGCTTTTTGTAAGCTCACCGTTTTGGCACCTTTAGCTTTCATTTCCATATACGACTACTTTGGACCCACTCCTGACGTTATAAGAAGATTTAAGACATGAACGTACTGGCAGTTTTCACTATATCCAGAACAAGCACACCGTCCTTGACCCGTCGCACCATTCACTAGGCTCAACTGGCATAAAAAATAAATATATCTTCATATGGCAGTTTTTTTTTCTTTTCTACGGAGAAAATCCTTGTATTGTAAATGTTTTTCTGTCAGCTAGAAATCCGTGCTCATAGCTTTATCTTCGGCAGTTGCTCCTGCTAAGCAACAGTTCGTGCAGCTGAGGTGCCTCCCTGAGCAAAAAGCTCGCCCTTGTGGCCTAATAGTGCTAGTGCCGTTCCGGTTGATTTACTTGAGAAAAGGACGAGAAGCAAATATTTAGACCAAGTGGTACTCCGCCCAAAAAAGAAAACGGAATAGTACAAATTGTGTGAACATTTTTATATGAGCAGATATATCTTTTTCGATCGAAAATGAATCGACAATATAAAGTAATTTTAATGGCGCTCGAGGCATGGGAATTGAGGCTCGAATCCGCGGAAGGCTTGCGGGCCGCATCCCAGAGAGTCGCGGGCCGCATGCGGCCGGCGGGCCGCGTGTTTGAGACCCCTGCTCTAGGGTGTCTTTGAGATCGATAACGTGAAGTCATTTCCGAACTTCGGCGATGCGCGTGGTACGAGGAAGTCCGAGGATGGTACGACGGGCCTTGCTCTAGAGGGTATTGAGATTATCCCAATGTGTGCGCTTGAGGCGGTAAAAACGGGTCGCGTAGACGACTTCCGATACGAAGATTGAGGTGACGAGAGGATTTGCAGTGCGTTCATCTGCGCCACTGAGCCGATGCGAGATGCGTTGGATTAGGTGGAGGCCTTGTTTCCAGATTTTGGTGGTTGCCTTGACCCATTCTGTGGTGACGTGTGGGTCATAGACTCATAGCCCAAGTGGACACCCACGATCTTGATGCAGGGCGCCTTTCACACGGGTTGATTGTCGAACGTAAGGCTGAGGTTGAGGTTCGCATGTCCCTTGCCGAAGACAGTGTACATGGTCATCTTTGCTGACGGTGCGAGCCCGACGTGGTCCAGATGGTTGTTGATGGCGTCTAGGCCCTGTTGGAGCGCGATTTGTTGGGTGGAGGGGCTCCCGTCGCAAGTCCAAATAGCAATGTCGTCGGCATAGGCCGTGGCGCGGAAGTGTGGGATCGCGTGTAAGGTCCAGAGAAGGGGGGCCATGACGATATTAAACAGCGTCGCGCAGAGTACCGTGCCTTGAGGTACGCCGACGTGCTTCAGCCTCGTGTTACTATTCACCGCATCGGGGCCGTGTCCTGACTTAACTATGTACTGTCAGCCATGAAGGAAGCAGCGCACAAAATCGAGCTGTTTGCTTCCGAGGCCCTTCTCGTACATGGAGGAGACGATCGGTGTGTGGAGAACGGAGTCAAAGGCTTTTCGAATATCCACCGTGACAAGGACACGCAGCTTTGTGCTACTGACGTGGCGGTCGACGGCATCTCTGTAAATCGTTGCCAGGCTGTCGTGCGAACTGAGATTCTTACGAAAATCCGTTTGTGTGGGGTGGAATATCTTGAGCTGTTCTGCCTGCCACTGAATGCGAGCGAGGACCATACGCTTCATGAGCCTGCCCATGATGAATGTTAGCGATATGGGGCGCACGTTCTTGGAGTCTGTCAGGGGCTTGCCTGGCTTGGGAATTGGTGTTACCCAGGAGGTCCTCAAGTCCTCAGAGAGAGAGGCCCTGTGTGCCAGATTGAGTTAAACCAACGGAGGAATGGCTTCCCGGGCAACTTGGGGTGCATTACACAGCATCGGCGTGGTGATCTCGTCAGGGCCAGGCACGCTTCGGAGGCGACATTGGGCGCGTTCAGTAGCGGCTCCCTTAGCTCCGAACGGAATCACTCGAGTCGGAGTCATCGGAGCGCCTACTGAACGGCAAAAAAAAAAAAAAAAACCGCGGCTCCAAACCTGCTTCTACGCAATTTCCGCTTCCTCCCCTGTGCCAGACGGTCTCCGAATAAACTGGAAGCAGACGATGGCGAGTACGATCGCTTTTATTTGACGCCGGTATTGAAGAAGTCTTGACAAGGTCGTTGAAGAAAAAGCGAATGACTGTACACATCAGCGCTGCTGTTCGAAGCGATGCAACGCGATCGAGCCCTTCGCTTGGCGGTGCAAAGGCAGCTACTGTTATAAAAAAAACGACAAAAACGTCGTCAGCACACGCAAAACATAGAGCTCGGCGAATCTACGCCGCCGGTTGCGATACTTTTATACGGCCATACGTTTGTTCTGCCCTTCGTAACAAACTTCCTATAAAATGTATTCGTCTACACACGGGAAGTTCGGCCACCCTCGACGATCAAGGTTTTGTCGGCCGAAGCCAGCGTCAGCCAACGTGCACCCCGATTTAGCTACGCAAACAAAACATCAATCGGGATCATGCTCTGCGTGAGTGTCCAACCGGCTACCGAATTCGCGTTCATACCCTGCCTTGCTCTGTTCAGCGCGGACAGGATTATCGTCGATATTCACCGAGTTTCCGTGCAACGGCGATCAAGACACGGCGTCAAATGAACGTTTACGTTGTTTATTAGCATATTCAAACCAAACAAAATATGGTCCAATGCATTTTCCGAAAAGAGCCTTACCTGGAAAAGAAATTCGAATGCGTTATTCGTCTTAACTTGAGCACTTTTCATTAACAAAAGCGAGCAAGCCGCACACCCGCGACAGAAACGACGCAGCTTATCCCGCCATTTTGTTTGTTTTTTCTCTTTTAGCGCCGGAAATCGTCACCAGTCAGGAAATGACGTCATCTTTAGCTCCTTTGACTCTACGTGCACCGTCTCGGGACTCGGTGCTTTGGAGCTTGACTCCGAAGCCCCGGAGTTACGTGCACCGGAAGTGACTTTTGGCCGTCCAGTGGAAGGAGTCAGTGACTCCTTGACTCCGGGGCCGCTACTGAACGCGCCCATTGGGAGATGGCCGCATCAAGTTCCCATTCGGTGAAGGATTGGTTGTTAGGATACTGGAGGTCGGCCACGTCGTTGTACTTGGGGCAAAATACGTTGGGTGGTGGGGGTTCTTTCGGCTGGGGTAAGAAGATTGCGCTGAGCTGATCGAGCATGTCCTCGGTGCTCTCGTTCGAGAAAAGTGCTATGACAGGGACGGTGTGGGTCTGAGTGCGCCTGCCGTACATTGCGTTGAAAGTACTCCACACTGTGTTATCCGTTGAGTGCTCTTGTCGAAAGACTCGCAATGTGCAATCCACCGCTCTAACCTTCGGGTATTGGCATACTTGTCAGCATCGCATGTAAGACGAGTGACCTTGTGGAGGCAACACGGGTGTTTACTGCTTCGATATTTCGTAAGCGCCGTAGTACGTCATTCCCATAGCGAAAGAAGATGCATATCCGGAGTGGGTATAGCCCCCCCCCCCCCCCCCCCCTCCCGCGTTTCCGCTGCAGAGATCGCAGCTGTCGTTATGAGAGTGGAGATGGCAGAGGTATCGAATAAGGTGATTTTGTCCTTGATGGTCTCCCGAAATTGGTCCCAGATGACTGTTTTGGTGGAGCGTGTGGTACGCTTCCGTTTGCCCATGGGGAGCTCTATGACAATAGGGAAGTGATCGCTGCCCCAGGCATCTTCGTCGAGGATTGTCCAAGTAAGAAGGCTGGCAGTATGAGGGGACGCAAGGGTGAGGTCAAGTACGCTATCGCGTTGTCGGTTTGTTTTTTACCGTGGCGCGTTAGCCGGTCGAGATCGTTCACGATTGAAAGGTGGGTAGACTCCAGGGCAGCGGTGAGGTCGTGCCCGCGCCGTGTGGTGGAGCAGGAACTCCGTGCTTCGTAGTGTGTGTTCAGGTCTCTTCCGAATATCGTGTAGTCGATAGGGTATACGTCGCGCAAGGTCTTCAAGCAGGAAAAGTCACACGTTGTCATCTGGCCAATGTAGGGGCGGCAGTGTGCTGAGACTACGAGAAGCCTTCGCTCAGTCCCGTCGAGAGCGATGCGCACCGCGGTGACTTCTTGGGTGGGGGTGCAACATGTCGCAGTGTCCAGCTTGACGTGGGGCATGAGTCGGCGTACTTAGACGTCGGCCTGCGCGTGAATAAGTGTCTTGTGATAGGGGATTTGGGTGCCGTTTCTTTGGGAGTTTGTACTCGATAGTGGGGTTGTGGTTTCCGTCGTAGCCTGAGAGTTGCACAGTGTCGGTATGCGTCTCCTGCAGCGGGAGTATGTCGAAAGCGTATTGAGGGTCGGAGACACGCGCGAGAAGCTCACCTCTCCGTTTCGCAAGACCACGACAGTTCCACAGCAGGATCTTGAGAACGGGTTCATTGAGTGAGGGCGCCATCTTGGTGTGGTGGTGGGAGTGCCGGTGGTACCTGCATGGGGAGTGCTGTCATACGGTTCGGAAGTGCGAGAGACACGAGCTGCTGCAGTTGCTGTGTCTGCTGCTGCAGCTGCGGTTTTTTTTTTTTGCTGTTTTTGTTGCTGGTGTTGCTGCTGCTGCTGAGCAAGCAGGGTCTGCAGTTGATCTATGGTGACATATTGCGACTGGGGTGAAGAACTACTCGGCGCTATAGGTGGCGGTAGGAGCTGGGACTCTTGCTGTTGCTTAGGCTGCGGCTGCTGCTAGAGATGCTGTTGCTGCGCTGGGGATGTTGCTGCTGTGTCTGTTGTTGCTGGGGCTGCTGCTGTTGGGAATGTCCCCGGGGATGCTGTTGCTGCTGCTGGGGATGGTGCTGTTGCTCCTGGGAATGCTGCTTTTGCTGGGCGGTGCGCTGAGCAATCTGTTGGTTTTGACGTTGGGCTGCAGCTACTTCGGCGTGTTTGCGAAGTCGCCTCATGAGTTCTGCCTTGTGAAGCTCACGTTTCTGAGCTTCCGTCTTGAGTCTTGTTGGAGTCGTACTTCACGGTGTTCAAATTGTTTGGCCTCCTCCTCGAGCTGCAAAAGTGTCTCTGATGCTGCTTTTTTGGCCTCAGAAATAGATCGGAGTTCTCCTCTCCAGGCCTGGGCTTCAGAGTTACAGTCAGTGAAACAGCTGGTTTTGAGCATGTTCATGGTGACCTGCGAATACGTCATGGATTTGGTGACTGTCGGTGGTGGGGAGCCGCGGTGATCGGAAGGCGACCGTCGCCTAGCACCACAAAGTCCTCCGTCAGTATAACTGCGTTGACGGCTTGCGGGGCGACTGGGCTGATATTGCCGTTGTAGTTGTTTCTGCCGACTGCTACTTTTACTTCTACGATGGGAGGGTGCGGCTTCGCTTCGTAGATCATTAAGCTCTAGGGCCGAAATTCGGTCGGGTATGGCGACCAATGGTGGAAATTCCTCTATAGAAACCATGCCACCGACACCGGTTTTGAACTTTTGAGTTCGAGGCCTGCTTCGGGATCGTGATGTGCGGGCGGTGGCACGTCGTGCCTTGCACCCTCTGCGGTGGCCTACAAGAGGTGTGCCGAGTTCTGCGGTGGTAGTTCGTGCCGTCCGCCGAGCGCTGCTCTTGGAGCTGCTGACCAACCTTACGCTTGGCCTGACACTTGGGGTCGGTGGCGAGGTGCGTTGTGATGCGGCAGTTAGTGCAGTACGTGCGTTGACAGACGTGCGCATTGTTGACAATACAGCCACAGTCAGGACACCTTGGCAGTCGGGTGCAGACATACTCTTTGTGGCCCAGGCCGTGGCAACGCCGACAAACCACGGTTGTAGGAGAGTAGGGCGTAACGTGGTTGATTACGTCGTAATAAAGGATAGTGCTCGGGGGTCTATGTCCTTGAAACGTTACCAAGGCTAGACCGTTCTTACCGAGTGGCCTAGCGTTAATTATTGCGTGTGACTTGCCTCGGGGGGGCTCGGAGCAACGTTTCGCAGGTGTCTTGAGGGTTGATGCCGTGCGCAACGCCGCGGATAGTGTCGCCGATCATGGTTTTATGAGCCACAATGTCAACTGCCCTGTCGTGGGCAGTGAGGGTGTGCATAGCGAGGAGCTGGTCAGCGGGCGTGCGGTTTCGTACCGTAACGGTGTTGGTGACTTTACCTATTCGAAGGTACGGCGTGTCTCGTCACAGGCTGAGGGATGTGGACCTAACGTGGCGTAGAAACCGCGCTGGATCGTGCAGACAGGTATGCGAGTGAGGTCATACCTGTCCCGACAACAGAATGCGATAATAAATTTGGGTCTTTCGTCGGTGGCAGAGTCTGGGTGGCCTGATGAAGACAAGGGCGAGAGCGCTACGCCGTTTGCCAGCCTACGTTATCGTCGTCAGCATCGCCGCTTTGCTGTCCGGGCGAGTGGTGGCTTTTGACTTAGAGGCTGTGAGGCTAGAGCCTAGGCGTCACTTGAGACACGACGAGCGGGGGTGACTCACACGAAACGGTGTTGCGATCTGCCGTGTTTGGAGCGGCAGAAGGAAGATCGACCTGCTCCATTTCGGTGTCGGCACCCTCGTCCCCGCTGGCTTCGCACAGACTTGTAGTGAGGCTGGATTCAATCGGGTGTCTTGCGCGCTTCGAGGTAGGTTTATGGCTTTGGTACGGTGGCTCGGATTTTTTCCGTCGAACAGTCGCTCGGATGACAAGAGACTCGACCGCTGAAGTCGTGGCTATCGTCAATGGCGAGTCCGTAACAGAAGTCCAGACGGGTGAATTCGAGATAGATATAGTTACAGTGGTGAGATCTTTCTCTTCTAATCGGGCATGCTGCGGCGCGGTTAAAAGCAGGTGCGAGACCACCGTAGGCACGGCCATGCCATCGGCGAGCACACCGGGCGCTAGGCCTAAAACGAGGCCTAGCTCCCTTCGTCGTCGGGGACGAGCAAGAAGTGGAGATAA
Source organism: Ixodes persulcatus (assembly GCA_013358835.2). Classification (NCBI taxonomy): domain Eukaryota; kingdom Metazoa; phylum Arthropoda; class Arachnida; order Ixodida; family Ixodidae; genus Ixodes; species Ixodes persulcatus. Next base: position 71,595 of record JABSTQ010010311.1, on the reverse strand, counting down.
GTCAGAGGTGCAAAACTCCCTCGGTCACAAAATGTGGCGATATGATCCGGTGGCCCTCCGGGATGTACCGAATGTTGAACTGTGTCGCAATCGGTTCCGGAAAGGCAAGTCGGGGCGATCAAATGGCGGAGCTCGACGCTACAATTGTCCGCTCAGCTCGGTCGATTGGACATTAATCTGTTCATAAACAAGGAGACTTACCCTGATTTCATACGGGTTGTCGCTGTAGTCGACCAGTTGGCACAACCAGCTGTATCTCCGCTTGGTTATGCAGTACAATATCTGAAAAGGGAACGGAACCACGAGTGCCTCTATAGTTTTTCACTTCACTTTCCATTACTGGCCGGATAGAATAATGCAACAAAATGAATGTCAATAGAATTTTTAGAATTCATTTTAATAAACAGAGGAGGTGCGTCCAAATCTGGTGAGGGTCATAGCCTATGGCATGGTGTTACTTTTGGACCATTTGAATTCTTGCTTGGAAGCGAAAGTAAAGATAGATCAATTTTTAATAAAAAATATAAGACGCCTTTTTTTTTCTTCTTTTATATAAGATAACTGTATACGAAGAGGTGATTAAAGGAAGGAAGAAAATTATGCGAACAAGTGGCATACCAATATGCAGTTCCTACCTCTAACTGACCGAGTGTTGGTTAAAAAAATCTAGAAAATTGTTTTTAGCTGACAGGAGGTGACTTTCTTTATGGCCGTTTTCGTTATCGAACGGTAAACCCTTAAGGCATGGTTCACACATATCTGTGGGTTGATTCAAGAGCACGGTCCCGTATATATAGTATACGGCGAGTGTGTTCCTGATTGTGCCTTTGGCGTATCTGAATGCCAGTAGGAGCACGCCAATAAAAAGGCAAGATCGAGAAGGCCGGGAATGCGCGATGACGATACGGCCAAGCGCGCACCGTCATTGCTTGTGGTCGGGAGAGAACAAAAGCACGTGGGCGCATCTCGGGGGTAAACAAAGGCACAAGGTGCGCAATTAAAGAGCGGACCAACTTTCAGGCCGTATATGTCCGCACACTGCGCGCGTCGCGGCTGACAGATTAAGTTCTCTTCTCTCTTTGGTTGAGACCGGCCTCACCAGATGACTCTTTGACGATCAGCGGCCTGTCGCGGGCCCGGTTTCCTGTGCTTTTTCATAGGAGACATGCTTGCTTTTAAAGTCTTTCTTTAGGTGTGCCGCTTTCTATACAACTTGGCACTTGCGCTACGCGTGCTGCCTAGACGCTGCTTCGTCATTGACCCTATACTTTGGTGCCTCAACGGCGACAAGAACAGTTTTATGAACGCACTGAAGCGCAGAGATATCTAGCTCGGTGTTCGAGCTGGCGTCCGTCGAGGTGACGGTGTTAAGATGTGTGTAGAGAGTATTCACTGAACGCCATATTTGAGGGCGATGTGAAGCGCGCATATTCAAAACGAGCTCACATCAATAGCCTGCTAAGACCGGCAATATTGATGGTGAGGAATGCACGTTGCAAAAGAATTCTGGAAGCTCGCCATCAGCACGCGCTCAGTAGCCGCGCCCACAGCTATGGCCGCCAGTGAACACTACCTATATACTTCGTTCACCCGGGTATTCACACGAGGGAGAAATCCCGGGGATTTTTCCCCGGCGCGCGCGCATCACGAGACGAAAACGCGAGGCTTTTGCACGTCGCAAAGCCTGACGTTTTCGTCGCGGGATGCGCGTGCCATGGAGAAATCCTTGGGATTTCTCCCTCATGTGGATACCTCTTTAACAAAAAAGAAATTTTTGCACTTTTATTTCTTTGTTTAGATGATGTCCATGCTTTGCCGGCCGCCCAGAAACACTAGCCTAGACTAGTGTTTCTGGGCTGCAGACAGGGAAGTCAAGAAAACTAATTTTAAAACGAATGAACAGATTTTAAAATTGCGTCTGGTGGCGGTCTGTAAAGCCATAGTAAAGCTTAGTTGGAATTCCGTCACGTCATGAGCTCCTAAGAAGCAGTTCGCGACAGTATGGCTCTCTCGTGGAGTCTACTTATTCCTGAATGTGAGTTGGCGGAGAACGCCCATAAGCTGAGAATGGAGCCAAAGCTACAAGCGCGACCTAGCCCGACTTTCATGTCGCGCGCTCTCCCTTCGGCGCCTGACGCCTTTACGATATTCAGAAAGTTATGTTGTTCTATGTCCAGTTAAAATAAAGGTGACGGCCTTGTTGAGTATCTACGCGCTGGAGTGCGCGGCACCGACTTGCCTCCCCGGCGATGTATAGGTTGAGTCCAGCCACGGAGAAGTTGTAGATGACCAGGAAGGGCTTGAGCTGGAAGGGCTGCCTGGACGCCATCAGCCGGGGCCCGTACCGAACCACGGCCAGATAAGCGGCGATGATGAGCAGCATCGGCAGCGGAGACTTGACCAGCAGCCAGTCTTCGGTCCGCCTGTCTGCGAGGGAGTCGCGCTTTTCAGGGCCTCGGCTGGCCTTGCATGTTCACCCAGTGTGGGCAGGCTGACTGGAACGCGTCTTCGACCGCTCTGTCGAACGTTCTAAATGGAGAGAAACTAAGAGAGAGGAAGAGATGATATCACGGGCAGAAGCGTCGAAGAATAGTGGGTAGACGGTGACTTTTGGTAGACGAGAAGGCTAGCTGCCTTTGTCTCTACGCCATGTTTGAACGCGTTCGGATGCCTGCTTTTGGCGTCCGAACGCGCGACCCTGCACAAGGAGCAGACAACGCTCTTTGTTCCCTCTGGCTGGAGGGAGGCAGTGAGAAATGTAGATAGACCTACAATCAGAGTTTGGCACTCTGAGCTCTCACCTCCTCCTTTCCCTTAACGTATTGAAATCTTTATTTTGAAATCTTTATTTCCAGAAATTTACTCTGGCGGGCCTCCAGAGAGAAAGCTACCATATGGTAACTTGACTGGGTCTGGGGCCCTAAAGCAAAACAAGCATAGCAATCTGGCAGAAAAGTGAGATAAATTGAAAAGCCTCATTATATACAGCATATAGAGTTTCTCTCGCCAACTAGGCATGTACTTCAGTATCAATAAACAGTGTAAACAAGCGAGAGCGCAGAAATGTTCGGCAGCAAGCATATTATGCGAAAGCGAGAAGAAGAAAAATGTCATACAGAGACATCCGCGTTAAATAAAACACATATACAATTCAGCTCTAGTCAGAGAGTACATATCAATGTTTTCTAGGTGGTACCTGTTGAGTAGAGAATGTAACATATGGCGAAGGGATTGCAAAGCATGATTCGTGCGGAAATGAGGAACATAGCATATCTCAGAGCAGTGCACTACTGATCGAGATTTCCTTTTGATTCAAGTCCGAGGTGCGCCAAAGAAAATCAATGAATTCATTTGTTTCGAAAAGGAAAGCATACAAAAGACGATACACGTACATATTTGTAATAGCAATAATCCTGAATTTTTCGAACAGCGGTTTAGTGTGATATAGGTAATGTACATCAGCGATGATACGTAGCATTTTTTTTTAAGTAACAGTATCTTGTTTAAATTCGAACTTGTTGTTGTGCGCCACACGAGGTGACAATACTTTATATGAGATCGAAAAAGGGTTTGATAAATCATGAGTTTAATGTTAACAGGCAATATTGAGCGGCATCTTCTAACAACGCCAATGACGCTGCATAACCTGCTGACCAAATTATCAATATGGCGATCCCACGACAGATGTTCAGAGAAAATTACGCCCAGCGTTTTGTGGTGCTTAACTATGTCGATTACTGTACCACTTAAGGTGAGGGATTTAGTGAAGGAGACGTGCTTATGCAATGACCGAAATACGAGTGCCTTGGTTTTGCTTACATTAATTTTAAGGCAATTTACCTCAGACCATCTGCCGAATTGCGCAAAAATATCGTTCCCTTTAATAATTAAGCTTTCTGCGTCTACGCCCGACACAAAACGGCTGGTGTCGTCGGCATATATTACAAACTGCGCAAGAGTACTAACCTTTACCACGTCGTTTATAAGAATGTTAAAGAGCAGAGGGCCCAGTATGCTACCCTGAGGCACGCCGCAGGTTACGGTTTTGAGGGAAGATCGCCCGTCGATGCTGACACACTGCTGGCGATCGGAGAGATAGGAATCCAAGAGTGCTGGACCACGTATTCCATAACACTTTAATTTATCAAAGAGTATTTGATGATTGAGGCAGTTAAACGCCTTATTAAAATCAATAAATGTTAAAAGCTTGTTTTGAATGTTATTTAGAGTTATTTCTTTCTGGAGTAAGAGCGCTGACTTTGTCGACCTTCCTTTTCTAAAACCAAATTGGGCGTCAGTTATTATTTCATGTCGATGAAGAAAACTTTTTACGCGAATTTTGACAAGCGTTTCTAGTCCCTTAGAAAAAATCGGCAGTATGGATATTGGTCTATAGTTGGTCATTAGGTTCACATCACCTCCTTTGCGAATCACAGTAACTTTGGCAAGTTTCATATTTGCGGGGGACTCACCGCAAGCCAAGCTGAGGTTAAATATATGTGCGAGGAACGGTGCAATTATGTCAATGACAAGCTTCATTAGGTTTCATTCGAAAATCGCTAATATCACGACTGTTACTATTTTTGAGTCGCATGAATATTTTGTAGACCTCAAATTTATTTGTTGGATTGAGAAAAAGGGACGAGCTTGGGCTCTGTGTGATATATTTAACAGCATCTTCATTATATGTGCTTGAAACAAGATTTATCCAAGTAGGAATTGAAGCATTCTGCCAGTGGGACACCGGATAGCATTTGGTCATTGATGAGTAGCTCCCCTATTTTATCGTTACGTGGGCCGTGCTGGAGAACCTCATTTATAGATTTCCATATCACAGCAGGAGAATGTTTAGATTTATATCTAAAGAGGTTTGCATGATACTGTGCTTTTGCTTATTTTAGTATAGAGTTTAGTTTATTTAGATATTTTTTAAATGATGCTAAATTGTTTGGGTGTATCGAGGAAATAAACTTTTTGAACAAGATACTCTTTTTTCTAATCATTTTGATGTGATTAAGTGTGATCCAAGGTTTTCGTGATTTTCTCGATCGAGATACTTCTTTATACGGAAAACATTCATCATAGCACTTCTTGAACAAGTCATGAAATGAATCGTAGGCATCATTTACGTTGGATTGTAATGTCACAGATGTCCAGTCGAGAGCACATATTTTGTTTCTAAAATGCAGCAAACCGTGTTCTGTTGATGGTTGGAAAGAAAAAAACGTTTGATTTCTCTCTTGATTTCAAATCACAGCAACGAAAGGCGAGCAAAATAGGAATATGGTCGCTGATGCTACAACTGATCGTATACCAGCTGCAGTAAGTCTTTGGCCCATATTTGTAATGAAGAGATCCAGTACGCTTTCACTTTCAGGAGTAGTTCTAGTAGGTGACAAAATCACATTCGCATATCCGAAAGCGCTGCACTCGAAGCTAAGCCCAACGCTGGAGGGGACTGGACCACGGTGGACCGGGGTCAGGTCGTTGCCCCGCCCAAGAGTGAAGCGCGAAACACATGCGCGTCAAAACTGTCCGGTCCGGCGTGCGAACTGTCGGGACGATGGCTGCTCCGAATCGCCGCACAGGACGTTACGCGACACATGGTTTCCGACGCGTCTCTCCGTTCAGCTCCGCCCAATTTCGGGTATCCCTCTACCGAATGGATGGATGGATGCTAATGGCTATATTTGTAACGGGCGGTAGCTCGCGCCACCTAGCCTAGAAAATTAAAATACTTTCCTCGCCCTTCTTGGTTTTTCTGACTTTAAAACAAACACAATATTTTTATTACATTCTATTAAAGTGTGCGTGTGTGAAGATTTTCCGTGAGGCTACTTTTCTGCTCAACATCACTTAATCGCGATGGACCGCAGCGGACCTTAGGAGCCATCCCAGCGAAGCGAGCACTGCGTACAAATCACGTGACTACGTACCGCGCGGATTGCTGCGTCTCTCCCGAAGTTCACGTGATACTCACATGACAATGGAATGGCTCGTAGCGTCCGCTGCTGTCCATCGTAAGGTGAAACGCAGTATATTCGTGTTTCGACGGTCTCGGTCGCTCCCAGAAGGCCGGCTTGCTTTGGCGCGCGAAATCAGAGCTCGTTTTGTGCGCGCGGGAAAACTCGATGGCGTCCGTTTCGCTCACAACCCCGACTCGCGTCGCGTGACGCACCGCCACATCCTCTTTCCCGGGCCACGTAGCGCCTCCTCGCCCGATCGGTCCCAAAGTCACGTGACAACATGACCTTCGCGCCATCCGTGCTGCCATTGGCTGCGGCCCTCCGAAAATCGGACAACGGTGCGGCGATATCTGGCTAGTTGGTCGCACGCCGGCGCCGGACGGAGCCCCGTCCGACGCTCCCGTGCGACGAAAACCCTCGCCTCCGAACGTCGTTCCGGCAGTTCGCACGTCGGATCGAACAGTTTGGACGCGCATGTGTCTCGCGCTTGAGTGCCGACTTCTAACACCAAGCCCGCACAGACGCTCCGGGTCCAAGGGGAGACGCAGCTCTGGTTAGTAGGGATGCCGTGAACTTTTTTCGAACCGAAGGTTCGATTGTCGAATCAAGCGGTTCGAAAGGTTCGAAAGATTTCAAATTTTCGACCTTTCCATATGGAGAAATTCGACGGAAGTCCAATTTTCGAACTTGTTAAACTAAGAAGGTCGACGCTTTTCGATATTTCGAACTTATTACGCTGCTAAAATCGATGCTTGTCGAACTTTCCCTTAGCAAAAAGAGGCCGTACTTGAAATGAATTTGAAATATATTGAATATGAATATTCATTTTGTATTCATTCTGTATTATTTTGTCCGCATTCGAAATACGCACGTAATGTATTCAAAAGATATCATAAATATTAATCAGAAAAGATTTTAGATATACCAAAAATATAATTCCTTCCCCCCAACATGTCATTTGTGTCCTAAAAAGCGGCTACGCATTTTTTTTTTAATTTTTTTGGATTTTGTTAGTAAATGTATTTTCGTGGTATTTGAAGGCTCTACTAAATACATCCCACAACTACACATCAGAAACGAACACAAACACAAACACCATGACGCACTGAACACCTGAATCACAGTTGACTGCTCTAGAGCCTTATATAGCCTACATATTCAAGGTAATCATTTGGCCAGTGACCAGCTCTGCACTTATTAAGGTTCTAAGTATTCTATCTTCTCCTAGGGAGTCTGTCAAATGGGAAACAGTGTTTTGAAGTTCGTGGACGATATCTCTTACTAAAAAGCATTGGTACAACTAATATTAATTTGGCTCAGTCGCTAAAACATTATCCACAAAAACGGCTTCTAGAAGGAAGGTTATTGATTCTCTTCATAGCACCACTCAGGATGAAGCGAGTCTAGCTAGTTTCTTCACTTTAAAATAGTAGTTTTGCTTTTCTTTATTAGTTGACTATTTAATATGGTCATTAAAGTCACTATATTAAAGTCTCTACTCACATCACATAGAATGGCGAGAATACACATTCAGTGAACTAACATTGCGCTAACACAATTCCACGCCATACATATCTGCTCACAGTTCTTGCTGAAGCTTTCCAGCATCAGCAAGTGTTGTGGTTGCAGTTCCCGAACCCTGTTTGTGTTTGGTGTGCAAGAAACTAATCAGGTGTGTTCTTGATAGAAAAAAGGAAACAATAACATAAACTTCTCTGATTCATCAGTGCGATGCTGCACAACTCAATTGACAAACTAATCAAATGTTGTATTTAGGCAGTTCAATGTACTCCACATCTGCTTGAAGTGAATTTCTGAGAGGCGAGCTCTTCAATACTTTGGTAGTTAAGTCAAACTACCAAATTATTGCAGTCAAAAGGTACTTAGGGTATAACACAACAGTATTTACGATTTCCAGGTATTTTAAGAGCATTCTGCACATATTTTTGATCGCTGCCTTTTTTTAGGGTTGGAGTATATTTTGCATGAAATAAACTAATATTTTAAGAAATCTAATTGAAAGGTATTTTGTGCCCACTAATTTAGTATTTACATATTTCAGAACGCATGAAAAGAACTTCAAATGTAGATTAAATAAAGGCATTTTAAAACTATTTTCAAAAATATATTTTAGAACTAAGTAAAAAAAAGAACTGTGTATTTGCGGTCTATTTTTTGTGTACTTACAATTATGAGCTGTACTTAAAATACACTCATATTAGAATGTGGTATATTTCAAACGTCTTAGTTTTCGCTAAGGGTTCGAACTTGATAGACTAAATAAATTATGATTTTCGAACTTTCGACCTTCTTGCACTAAAAAGTTCGAAGCTTTTCGAACTTTCGAACTTTTTACGCTAAGAAATTCGATAATTTTCGAACTTTCGGACTTATTAATCTAAAGAATTCGAAAATTGTCGAACTTTCGATTCCTGAAAAGTCAAAAGTTCGACGAACTTCGACCTTTTAGCTAAAAGTCCGAAGTTCCTCGAACTTCAAAAGGCCGGCAGGCGGTTTCATTTGAATTCAAGCAGTAAGGTACATTCGTAATATTTTTTTCTCGCATTTTTACATGAGGTGCCGCATTCCTTGCGAAAGACAATGCATCAACTGGCATGATTGGTTTTAAAGAAATTGATTTCCGAAGGAGCGAGGAAGGACGACGGGTTTTTGACAATTGCCGTTTGTGCCATATTTGAAGCGCGCTATAGCCGAAGCTATTTATGGTAGAGACGTTAAACTTTTCGAGAATTATTTATGTATAGCCTAGGTAAGTGTCGTCTTAAGATATGATTATTGTTGTTCAAGACGAGTTTCCAAGAAATATCCAAACATGTATCTATGGGCAATTATGCCCTAAACTTGGTAATTTGTTTCGTCTAAATTGTTTGAGGTATCTCATTTAAATTAACACCGCAGACAGTACATATCATTACAATCTGCAGAATACAAAATAATGTATTTATTGTTTTTTTTTTCATGTTGAGGAATAAATTAACTCATGGGGGAAGATTTATAAAATTGCTCAAATTCAGCACGTCATAAAAAAAAAAAAAAAAAAACATTTAATTTTTTTTTTATTTCACGTTTCTGAGACCTGTTTCTTCTAGCCTGTACTCATTTTGGGAGGAGAAACTTGTTTCGTAGTTCTGGGCCTCTGAATATGCAAGAATACAACACTTCCGGCGGGTTCTTGATAGTTTTTTTTTTTTTTTCTCTCCAGCATTTCATTTTTGCATTTATTGTTATGTTTATTTATTTATTATTTTTTACCAATGGCACAGTTATTTAGGTCGAAAAGACATAGCTTTGAACTTCCGAACCACCGAGCATGTGACGAGTAGTGCCTTCTAACAACGAGTTTCTAACAATGACCATCTACGCGATCTTTTATGCAGTGAAGAGCGACAGTAGCTATACATATGCCTAAATAATTTCAGATTAAAATAAGCTCCACCATGCCCTCTTTCCCTGTATTGTTTCCGAAATATCTGGGGAGGGGGGGAGAGACTGGAGCCCCCCCCCCCCCCCCCCGCTTTTTTCTCTTCCGACGCCACTGGTATGGCAGAACGCTCCTCGACCTCAAGTTGTGTCGGCTTCTGTGCTTTTTGCTCGGCGTTTCTTCCTCCAGGAAAATAAACTTCCCAAGCAATTACAAACTAAAAAATTGTGAAGGTGCAGGCGAGCTGGCGTATGTTGATCATGATGCAAAATCCTCAGACTGGGAACGAAATTCGAAAGAAATAGTGGAAGAAGAAATAAAAAGAGGGGACAGGACAACGTCTCAAGCTCAGCTGAATTGAGTTTGAGACGCTGTCATGCCCCCTTTCTTCTGTCTTCTTACACTTTTGCTTTCAAATTTCATTCCCAGTCTCAGGATTTTGCATCATGTTCTAACTAAACTTACTATATGCCAGCGTCACTCGGGCGGCGTTCGATCGGATTACTACCAGCGTGCAAGGGGGTAGGGAGGCAGTTTGACAGATCGCTTCAAGGTTTTTCTGAGCCTCAACCACCTGCCTGCCCCCGGCCGTTTCGAACTGGATGAGTATCGTTAAACAGTGCGTTCGTGTGATCACTACTTCGTGATGCACGTTAATAACCCCCCCCCCCCCCCGGGCTGGCGTTCACAACTACTGATCTATGGTCACACGTCACTCTGCACTGGCAAATATTCCAACACATCCGGGACACTCGTCGTCTCATTTAATTGCTTAACCAACTTCGCGCAGTCTAAATATCACACCAAAACTTTTCTAAACCTGATTTCGTGAAAACCAGTGAGGCGTGAAAACGTTATTTGAAACTGAAACTGTGGCGGAACATGAAAACCGGACTTCGAACTTTGCGCACTTGGACTTAAAAGATATTCGAAACCTTCAAATTTTTTTTTTCGAATTTAGCCATAAAAGAGAATCGAAACCTTCGAACTTTTCGAACTTTATGTAAAAAGGAATTCGAAATCTTCGATTTTTATCGAACTTTACGTCTATAAGAATTCGAAACGTTCGATTTTTCGAATTCCAGATCCAAAGAAATTCGAAACATTCGAATCTCTCGAATTTCAAGTTAGGAAAGTTCGAAATCTTCGACTTCTCCAACCTCAAGTAAAAAAAAAAAAGTTCGAAATAATCGAGCCCGAACTTTTAAATATCGTGAAAGCTTCGGACTTTTCGAATTTGAAACTCCACGGTTTTCGAAAGTTGCGAATTTTTCGAATTCGAACCTCCGTACGGTCGAAAATATCGAAATCTTTCGAATTCGAACCTCAGTTCGGTCGAAAATATCAAAACCTTTCGATTTCGAACCTAGGGTGGTTCGCGGCATCCCTACTGGTTAGGCGTTCGTTGGTCTCAAGACGAGAAGGCGTCCGCCCGAAACGCCGTGTATACCTCCTTGTCCGCGTATTTTTTCGAGAAGCACAACCTTATTACTTGCGATTGCGTCCGGGTACGCAGGCTTCGTTGGGCCAGGCACGTACGTCACCGGACGGTCGCCCCCGCATGAAGTTAGGCCCAGCACAGGACACGGCTTTCGGCCCGTTTCCTCGAGATCCCTCTCCGTTCCGTCAGCGCAGGTCGCCCGTTCTGTTAGTATACGTTTCTCCTGTCCGCCAGTTCCAGTCAGCTCGAGTTGCCGCAGCTCCGGAGCCGTCACCGCCGAGATCGCTCGAGAGGCAAACTTGGACGACGCGTCTAGGTGGCCATCTTGCATGCTGGTGTGGCCATCTTGTATGCTTGTGTGACCGTCTTGTATGCTCCGTAACGGCCTCCTACGTTAAAGCCTTGCCTTTCCACGATGGACATTATACACACGTGCTTTCTCTGGTTTTAAAACGAGCAAAACCACTTTATCGGATTATATTAAAATTTGCGCGTCTTACAATATTTTACTAATAGAAACAGACGTGGTTTCTACCAAATTTAAATTCATTCAACTGACGTTTCGCGGCCAATTTCATGTCGAAGCTAGGGCGCGCTGTTGGCGTCCGTCCTGGCCACTGCTCCCGAGTCGTCTAAAAGCGCTGGCTTGGTGGTGGCCGTCATTCTGTCCTCTTCTCCCATCTCCCGGCACCTCCTCGCATGGCATCCCTCCGTCGGCCGAAGGGCCGACATGCTGTTTGGGTGGTCCCCATACAGCATGTCGTGTGTCGGCCCTCGCTGCATGAGGAATCTTCTGAGAATGACGTCTGGAGGACGTACTGGTCGAGAGGAATGCAGCCTTCGGCCGCTACGGCTGTCGGCCACAACGCCACAAACAAATGGTTAGCTTTTTGCTCAATATTACCTACTCCATGTGGTTGGTTGTTTTGGTTGATTCGGTCTTAAAGGGATACTTCAACACAATTTGAAATATACCCTTCGTGTTCAGAAATAGGCTGAATCTAATCCACAATATCCGTAATGACAATCGCGGGTTTGTATTTTGAAACTGATGGCTGTAGTTTTCGTTATAAGCGGCCCACTCTGGCAAGCGCTCTGAGAGAGCCAGCGGAGAGCACATGACATCCGGCGCAATCGTGAAGTAGATTGTCTCAGGACGAGCAAAGCTGCGGCGAGGCTTACGTCAACAGGATGTCCTACCCGTTCCAACCACCGGTGTGGCCGAAGAACGCCAGCGATCGGGCACCCGCAACTAACCCCAAGGCTGCTTTTGTACGAATTTTGAGTGACGGGTTAATCTTCTACGATCTTGTAGGTCTGCAACATATCCCGGTGAGAGGGGAGTTCTTTCCTCCCCTCTTCTTTCGTAGTGGCCGGAGGCGAGACAGGCATCGTCACCACCTGCTAAGGTTCCTATTAACCAAGAGAGCGAACACAAGTGTCGCTGCAGTCGCCGCGCCCTGATTGGGTGACGTATACCGTGACGTCAGGGGAAGGACTCCGCTCCGCGATCTCGCATCCGGCTCGATTCCTTGCCCCGGTTTCCTGGTTTGGCCGTTGCGTGCCGCAAGCACTTCGAGGAGCGGGACCTCGTTTACCCGGTGTAGAAGACGCTGGGTATAGACCTTTTTCGCAAGGGCGCCACCATCTTGAATTGTCGTCACTTCCAGTATGGGCGAAAACATTGTTTTGCCGTCGCCACGCCAATAGAAGGCATTTAGGAGAAAAGCGTAACCGTCACCCATTCTCGTTTTTTCTCCCCTCTATTTTTTTACTATTTGCAGGTTGAAACGTTTTAATATTTTTTCGTCGCCCATACCGGATATGCCTACTTGGCGGTCGGGGGCGAGAGTAAGCAGAAAAGGTCTATAGGCCGATACCGACGTGCTTCCATACCTTTTATAATCGTGCTTGTCACTTTTACCTTTACAATTGGGTTACAAATCCCGAAAGCTATCGGCGGAGGCAATTCCGCCGATGAACCTTTCTGTTGGTCCACGTACGGCACAAGGCAATCGTGCGAGGGGTCAGTGAAGCGGCGGCGTAAGTTTTTTAGACGCTTGGATTCTGTTCCTTGCATGTTTAGGAGTTATAAAAATATTCCACCCCGACTTGCAGACATTTCAAATGGCATCTATATCAAAGGCCTTTGGGCGGTCGGTCAATTAGCTCGCGACACCGACTCTGCTCGTGCCACTCCGCATGCGCTGGTTCGCGGATGTTTTAAAGGTCAAAGTCAAAATGGACGTTTACTGTTTATACAGTGTAAGGTCGGTCTGCCAGGATGGGGCGACACTGGTTTACACTGTCGATGAGCAATTGCGCCAGTGCAGTATGACTGCTAACCTGGGGTCTTTCACGTGCTCACGCAGTAGGGACTCACGACCGCACGCCGGTACGATGCTCATCCAGATCGAAGCGGGCAGGGGTGGGGATCGAACCCAGGATCCTGGGTTCTGCAGTGCGAGCTTTCGCTTTACGCGCGTCGAGCTGGGTCTGCGCTTTAGCCCACTCAGCCACCGATCTCTTTTTTAAAGGTCATGGGTCTGAAGACCTTTGAAGTGCTCGTGGAACAGGGTTGTTTTTCATAAATAAAGCCTCTTCGTGAATTAATGATATAGTTCGTACACGTATGCCGGCATGTTTTATTTTTTTAAGATCCACAATTACTGGAAATTAGTTTGTATGGCAGCTGGAAAAACAGCCGAATTTCCTTCGTCGCCTGTAGGAAATGTATTGAACTGCCAAACATATGCGCAGCTGGCGCCGTAATTTGGAATGTTTATACTTTTTCCTGACATTCTTTCTTTCTTACAGCCTTGTGTATTCGGAAAATACACCGTTTGAATTCTGATTTCCAATTAAAAGAGACACTGTTCCAAAAGCCTCCTTAGCCTCCAGACAGCTGGACTCTCTGACAACAGAGGAGGAACGACAAGCATACGAACGGCTGTCCAGTGGTAGCACTAGTAGCAGAAAATGGAACCTGCGAAGGGTGACAGTTTGCGTGAGAAACGATTGTGCGCGTCTTAGCTTCAGAACAATTTGATTTAGTTAAAATCTCAATTTTAGAGCTTAAAGGGATACTGAACCAAAGAATTTAGTGCCCATAATAAGTGGCACACGTTCTTTCCACGAGCCAGCAGCCGCCGGTGTGCGCGAGCACACGCAACAAAAATGACGTCAAAGGCCTCCATTCGCGCTTAAGAGGACAGTGAAATGCATGGGCCTCGGGCGAAAGGAGAATAAAGACAGGCATTTCATCTCTACACGTGAAAGCTACGTGCTTGTTAGACCAATTAATCGCTTACTTTTTACACCAGACACCACTGTGTAGATGAAAACATTGACCGCATCTCCACTTGGTGAATGATGTTGCTTGGGGCGAAGCTCTGGTGGTGCTTGTCTGCGTAGGCGCCGAGCCGCAGCATGCCGAGCCTTTTCATTCATGTCAGTAGGAGAATGTGTGGTTTTCTTCTTTTTCTTTTTTTAAGCAGACAGATGGGATGACATCTCAGAACAGTCTACTCTTTTTTTTCTTCTTTTTCCTTGAGCCTTTTCATTCATGTCAGTAGGAGAATGTGTGGTTTTCTTCTTTTCCTTTTTTAAGCAGACAGATGGGATGGCATCTCAGAACCCCCTACTCTTTTTTTTCTTCTTTTTCCTTGAGCCTTTTCATTCATGTCAGTAGGAGAATGTGTGGTTTTCTTCTTTTCCTTTTTTAAGAAGACAGATGGGATGGCATCTCAGAACCCCCTACTCTTTTTTTTCTTCTTTTTCCTTGAGCCTTTTCATTCATGTCAGTAGGAGAATGTGTGGTTTTCTTCTTTTTCTTTTTTTAAGCAGACAGATGGGATGACATCTCAGAACAGTCTACTCTTTTTTTTCTTCTTTTTCCTTGAGCCTTTTCATTCATGTCAGTAGGAGAATGTGTGGTTTTCTTCTTTTCCTTTTTTAAGCAGACAGATGGGATGGCATCTCAGAACCCCCTACTCTTTTTTTTCTTCTTTTTCCTTGAGCCTTTTCATTCATGTCAGTAGGAGAATGTGTGGTTTTATTTTTTTTCTTTTTTAAGCAGACAGATGGGATGGCATCTCAGAACCCCCTACTCTTTTTTTTCTTCTTTTTCCTTGAGCCTTTTCATTCATGTCGTAGGAGAATGTGTGGTTTTCTTCTTTTCCTTTTTTAAGCAGACAGATGGGATGGCATCTCAGAACCCCCTACTCTTTTTTTTCTTCTTTTTCCTTGAGCCTTTTCATTCATGTCAGTAGGAGAATGTGTGGTTTTCTTCTTTTTCTTTTTTTAAGCAGACAGATGGGATGACATCTCAGAACAGTCTACTCTTTTTTTTCTTCTTTTTCCTTGAGCCTTTTCATTCATGTCAGTAGGAGAATGTGTGGTTTTCTTCTTTTCCTTTTTTAAGCAGACAGATGGGATGGCATCTCAGAACCCCCTACTCTTTTTTTTCTTCTTTTTCCTTGAGCCTTTTCATTCATGTCAGTAGGAGAATGTGTGGTTTTCTTCTTTTCCTTTTTTAAGAAGACAGATGGGATGGCATCTCAGAACCCCCTACTCTTTTTTTTCTTCTTTTTCCTTGAGCCTTTTCATTCATGTCAGTAGGAGAATGTGTGGTTTTCTTCTTTTTCTTTTTTTAAGCAGACAGATGGGATGACATCTCAGAACAGTCTACTCTTTTTTTTCTTCTTTTTCCTTGAGCCTTTTCATTCATGTCAGTAGGAGAATGTGTGGTTTTCTTCTTTTCCTTTTTTAAGCAGACAGATGGGATGGCATCTCAGAACCCCCTACTCTTTTTTTTCTTCTTTTTCCTTGAGCCTTTTCATTCATGTCAGTAGGAGAATGTGTGGTTTTCTTCTTTTTCTTTTTTTAAGCAGACAGATGGGATGGCATCTCAGAACCCCCTACTCTTTTTTTTCTTCTTTTTCCTTGAGCCTTTTCATTCATGTCAGTAGGAGAATGTGTGGTTTTCTTCTTTTTCCTTTTTTTAAGAAGACAGATGGGATGGCATCTCAGAACCCCCTACTCTTTTTTTTCTTCTTTTTCCTTGAGCCTTTTCATTCATGTCAGTAGGAGAATGTGTGGTTTTCTTCTTTTTCTTTTTTTAAGCAGACAGATGGGATGACATCTCAGAACCCCCTACTCTTTTTTTTCTTCTTTTTCCTTGAGCCTTTTCATTCATGTCAGTAGGAGAATGTGTGGTTTTCTTCTTTTTCTTTTTTTAAGCAGACAGATGGGATGGCATCTCAGAACCCCCTACTCTTTTTTTTCTTCTTTTTCCTTGAGCCTTTTCATTCATGTCAGTAGGAGAATGTGTGGTTTTCTTCTTTTTCTTTTTTTAAGCAGACAGATGGGATGGCATCTCAGAACCCCCTACTCTTTTTTTTTCTTCTTTTTCCTTGAGCCTTTCATTCATGTCAGTAGGAGAATGTGTGGTTTTCTTCTTTTTCTTTTTTTAAGCAGACAGATGGGATGGCATCTCAGAACCCCCTACTCTTTTTTTTCTTCTTTTTCCTTGAGCCTTTTCATTCATGTCAGTAGGAGAATGTGTGGTTTTCTTCTTTTTCTTTTTTTAAGCAGACAGATGGGATGGCATCTCAGAACCCCCTACTCTTTTTCTTCTTTTTTTTCCTTGAGCCTTTTCATTCATGTCAGTAGGAGAATGTGTGGTTTTCTTCTTTTTCTTTTTTTAAGCCGACAGATGGGATGGCATCTCGGAACCCCCTACTCTTTTTTTTTCTTATTTTTCTTTTTTCATAATTTTTGTCATCTTTTTTTTCCCAGTTTTTTTTTTTGCCCTACACGAGCACGTGAGCATGTGCTCACGTGCTCGTGATCTCACGGGCTCGTGATCTCACGTGCACGTGATCTCACGGGCAGAAGCACGAGCACCCGACGCCGGGCCTACGGCGGACGGCGGACGGCGGACGGACATGGCTAGCCCCTAAGGAACTTCGCCCCTAAAACTTGTCTTTATTCTCCTTTGGCCCGAAGCCCATACATTTCACTGTCATCTTAACCCCGAATGGAGGTCTTTGAGGTTATTTTTGTTGCGTGTGCTCGCGCACACCGGCTGCTGCTGGCTCGTGGAAAGAACGTGCGCCACTTATTATGGGCACTAAATTCTTTGGTACAGTATCCCTTTAAGGGACTAATAACGGGCTAGGCACCTTCGCTTGCGTTTGTTGTACATTACTTGAGGGATGATACAAACAAGTCCACAGATACCACCAGTGGAATCCATTGAACTATTATCGGAATCCAGCAAAGGTAAAATGCGAGCAATGTATATAAATAAATGTTCCTTGTTTCTTTACTTTGCCCCTGTAGTTGGGCTGTCTCACTTGTGCTTTCTTTCCATGGCCCAGACTATACTTAACATGTTCCTCGAGCAGCTTTTCTGCTTCGGCGTTTTTGTTTGAAAACAGGTACAAAAAAAAAAAAACCGAAATAGTATACATAAACTGCCAATTCATTCATATCATCAGCAGCATTGACTGTGTGAGATGTAAATCTATAGTGATGCTCCTGCAATTGTGGCCATATGTCTCCATTTTCATATACCAGCTGCGATTCATGCGTTGCCTGCCCTGTCAACCATGCCTGAAAGGTTGGTTGAAGTTTCACCTGCAGCTACAGGCCATACCTCAATAAAACCACATATGAAAATTTACACTTCCTACGAAAAATGCGCGCAGGACTGTTCGAATAGAAACGAGCGTGCCGACAGCTAACGTTGTCACAGTTTCCGCAGGGCGAGCGGGGCGAGTCGGAGAAAAATTTTGTCAACCATTTCGTCGTTTACCCTGAGACTGGGGGGGGGGGGGGGGGGTTTAGAAGAGCAAAAGTAATAGAAAAACAGACAGGTCTCAAACTCAGCTACAAGTTTATTTCAACCACCTCCTCTTATATAGTTCGTTCTCGTCGTCATCAACCAATCACAAGCGACTTGTCCTCTGCACCGTGACTTTACAAGTTCCACTCTATCACAAAAAAAAAAAAAGAAGCGGACACTTTCTTTTTTTTTTGTGATAGAGTGGAACTTGTAAAGTCACGGTGCAGAGGACAAGTCGTTTGTGATTGGTTGATGACGACGAGAACGAACTATATAAGAGGAGGTGGTTGAAATAAACTTGTAGCTGAGTTTGAGACCTGTCTGTTTTTCTATTACTTTTGCTCTTCTAAAAACCCCCCCCCCCCCCCCCCCCCAGTCTCAGGGTAAACGACGAAATGGTTGACTTCCACCAGCTAGCCTGTACTATGACTCTTTTTTCGTTAAAAATTTTGTCCTCGCCGCGACGTCGCCCCGGTTCACCGTCAGGGGGGCGCCACGCAAACTTCTCGGGGCTAATACGGGCATTACAAACGAGGCTTTAGCAACATCCACCAGGTTCTCTTTGCTAATTGTTTGATTTTTTTTTGTGTCTTTTTCAACGAGAGATTGGTGTGCCTGATGTGATACCGCTTCCTTGAACACGAATAGACCAAGAAATAAGCGCCGAAATTTCGTTGTAGTATCCCTTTAAAGGGTACTCTGGCGTTTTCTGCATAGCCCCTATTTGCCTGAAAATTTGCTGAACGCACCAGCAAACATATCGCTGAAATAGTAACCGAAGTATTGGGTAAAAATAATTTTTTCCCGAAGTTCTTGAATTTACAATTTTGGTCCTCACTGCGTTTTTCTAAAGTGAAAGTCCCTACTGGCAACAATGAAAAAGTGGCGTCCGGAGAAGGGAGGGGTTCATTCTTTGGACTGTAGACTTTGTTCCGAGCTGATTACAAGCAGTTTCTTGGTGCGTAATGAATCCATTGGAAGCTCGCTCCAGTACCCGCGCAGCAGCACGAAACAAACACTCAGCATAGTCCATTTTTATGCTGCCCGCTCGACCTGCAAGCCTGTCTTCCCCTGACGTCACGGCAGGTGAAAAGCGCGGGTATTTTTGAATCTTGGTTTTGGTATCATTTTCGCTCGTCGATTTTACAATAACTATTCTGAATTTCGCGATACTAAATAGCATACCGGGAAGGGTAAAGGCAGGGGATTCCGAAAATATAGTTAGTTGGAGCAGCTCAAAAAATGCCGGAGTACTTCTTTAAGGGTTGGGAACTATTCGCGACTCCTCCTAGGGGAAACACACAAAACTGAACGAAATAGGTCCGTTCACGATTGCTGCTCCTTCCTCGTGGCTTCCGTGATTCCATGTTGTCGGCGGCTGGTGTGATGGAACAGTCGTTTCGGTGACTCTGTTGTTACTGTAGTTTAAGCGTGTTGTCGCGTTGTCCAGGTCGCTCTCAACGTAACCTACGGCCGCTATCGCCTGAACCAAACATTCTGCCTTTACCAACTTTCATCAGCACCGCGATCCTTCCATCGCTTCCCGAAGAAGGTCGGCCTCTGGAAGCTCGCTTACGCCATTACATCGCGACAGGTTTGAAACGTAGTGAGTAAAAATCGGGGCTAACCATCTGGACTCAAATGCTTGCCCGCTGAATTCCCGAGCGTTGCGCATTGAGCGGATACATGGCACGGGACGACCAGTCTAAGACAGCCATATTTGCCCGATAGCTAGCGGTGACCTTACATGTCGCTGGAGTCGCGAATAGTCCGAGACAAGGCGAAGGGGAAACTCCCTCTTTCAGTTTTAGCAGAGCGAACGCTGGTGACGCCTCCTCTCCAGAGTTGACTTTGCTAAAGCGGAAAAAGGTGGGCAGAGTTTCCCGTGAAGTCTTCGTCTGCCACCGACTATAGTCGGGCTTCGACGGCCTCGCTCGGCGATCTACCAGCTATTCAGCTACGGATTCAGCTGGAAAACAAATTTAGTGAACAGGCCAGCTGGTGAATGGTAAATTATGCGTAAGATGCAGCTTAACGTCTACGCTTCGGTAGACAGTCAAATACTACACTCGAAGGGCACGTTGTTATGGGGGAACGAATTCATTAGCTCGATTTCTGCGACGCGGAAAGAATCCATAGGGTCCATTGCTCCCACGGCGACTTGCACGACTCCCACCACTCGTATCGCACACCGGTCGGACCGGTCGTCAGGTTAGCTCAGCCTAATGGCGAATTCCATTGGATCGTTTTGGAGCGCGCCGGGATCGACTTTTCTGGAGCGAGCCTATTTCACTGGGCGATCAGGATCGAGACGGACGTGTTCCACTGGTCGTTTCGGATTAGCTCCCGCTCTAGATCTCGATCTGGATCCGAGAAAAGTCGCTCCGACCATTTCGGCAGATTCAACCGGAAGCCAGCCTGGCCAGCCCTCGGCGGACACACGTGACTTCCTTTCTCGCGGGGCATCTCGCCTGATCTCGCCCATCTCGCCTCAGAAGAATTCGTAATGGCCGCTTGCTTACCCCTTGGTTCGACAGCCGGTTCGTTTTCCAGGAAGGAGAAGAGAAGGTTTTTCCTCGCTACGGGCATTCCGGCAATCTTTGCTAGAAGCTCCTGAGCCATTCCTGCCGCTCGTGCATCGAACACGTGTTAGCGCCGCGATTGCGAAAACGTCTTCGAAACAAGGAAGATAGAAGGGTAGGAGAGGGCGTGACGTCAGCCGCTTAGCCTCCACAAGCCATGCTCCTTTGAAGCCTCGCCTCTTTGTCATTTTCCTCCTTAACCTCCTCAACCATCCATCTCACGCGTGACATGTCACGTGACCATAGCTAGCCTTCGTCTAGCCTTCGATCTAATAAAACCTACCGGACGGAGCGCGCGCAAGCCTGCAAGGAATCCTTCTACAATCAACTATCCATTTCACACGTGACATGTCACACGCACCAATTGCCAGAGAGATCTACGGTCACGTTGGCCACAACATCGTTTGAACTTTTTATGACTAGGCTTGACCAATATTGCAACGTGCCCCCTTCTAGTACTTATAACGTCCTTGCTTCGAAACGAGCGCGGCGGCCGCGGAAAGGGGATTCCCGGGCAGTTGAATGACGGGAAGGCATCCGCCGATCCCGGAGCAGTGGTCATGCTCCACTGGGGATCCGTAGGCGGCGCGACCCCGTTCGGATCGTGTGCTCCATTCCGGATCTGGTCAACTGATCCCGGCGCGCTCCAAAACGCTCAGTGGAATTCGCCATTAGGTTCGTTCTATCCGTGCTGCCACAGCGGCCGTTCGACAGTCGGACCGCCGATATCTGGAGATTCGGTCGCATAAAGGAGCGGCAATCTGTCGTTCCGGAAAGTCTAAACCTGTTGAATCTGGCCGTCGTTCCGACGGTTCGTACGTCCGGTCGAACAGTTTTGACGCGCATGTGCTTCGCACGTAGGCTGTTCACATGTTCAAGGATTTCCTGGTCATCTCCCAGAGGAAAGCACGATAGGGTGCAAAAGCTCGAGAGGACGCGTAAACTACTGATTCGCACCATTGATGAACATTGCAGCTGTGTATGTACTGGCACCGATTTGTCTGGCTCACCACGCGGGCCGCGTTCTCTGAAATTGATGCGACTATGATTACGAGAAAAAATAGAGGTCCTCAAAATCTGTCCGAACACTCATGAAATACTTGAACGTCGTGAGATCATGTGACGCGCCAAGGGTTACGTGTCGTACAAAAGTGGAAAGAAACTCACCGGCAAAGGATATGCACCATAGGTAGGTGTGGTAGAATCCCGTGAGGGGCCACACCACCACGGCCAAGGCCGACTGCACTAGGCTCATGGTGCCCCTGTCAGCCGAGGGAGGGCGCTGAGGGAAAGACGAGAGATATTACGCCATGCGTTAATATTGAATCGCGCAAATGAACACTTTAACCTTTATTTAGCATTGCCTAAAAGATTGTGGAGCAATTAATTATGCCAATAACAGAACTGAGTATGAGCGGGTGGCTAATACCAAGTAAACATATTTTCTATCCTCAAAAATTAACTGCTCTTCGTGAAACGCTCAGTCTCCACACGAACATAGCGCTAGCGGTTGGAACAAGATGCCAAAGGTTCTGAATTAACCGTTATCTACAGGGTGAAACAAGGAGGCGGCAGGCTCTTTAAATCGACCGGAAAATTCGGTTTCTTAACCTATCGCGCTACGACTTTGTGCAGCGTTGCCCACAGATGGTGCATTTTTTTTTTGTAAAATTTCCAAAGAACGAACTTACCTGAGGAAAAAGTAAAGAAAGAAAAAGGCTTAGCTCCTATGGAAACGCAGCGACGCCACCGGTCTTCAAACAACACGGCGCCGTTTCGCACGAAAGACAAGAGATGGCGCAAGCGGTCGCGACGCCAACTGCCGCCAACGAACGAGCAGACGACGCCGAGAGCCGGCGTATTTAGCAGACAAGGAACTGCAGTTGCTTGTTGTTACCGCGCCTGTTTTTGATTCTGCGACTGTCGCCGCCTGCGAACGCGCGCCGCTTTTGAGTAGAAAAGATTGTCTGCTAAAGACGCTGGCTCTCGGCGCCGTATGCTCGTTCGTTGGCGGCGTTCGTTGCGCCATCTCTTGTGTCCCGTGCGAAACGGCGCCGTGCTCTTTGAAGACCGGTGGCGTCGCTGCGTTTCCATAGGAGCTAAGCCTTTTTCTTTCTTTACTTTTTCCTCAGGTAAGTTCGCTCTTTGCAAATTTTACAAAAAAAAAAATGCACCATCTGTGGGCAACGCTGCACAAAGTCGTAGCGCGATAGGTTAAGAAACCGAATTTTCCGGTCGATTTAAAGAGCCTGCCGTCTCCTTGTTTCACCCTGTACATCAAAAGTTCAAGCCGAGTTTTTTTTATATTTTCAGGAAGGAAGTGGCGGCCAACAAAGCTTCCGAACACACGAGACGAGTGGCGTCTGCTTCCAGAACGCGTCCCATTTCCTATTTGAGAATTTGCGAAAACTGACGACCACTTTTCAATTAACCTGTGAAAAAGTCTGAATCCTTGACATCTCCCCCTGGAGCTACCATTTGTGTGTGTGTGTGTGTGTAGCGTTCGGCGATGCGTAGTTTATTTTTCCTTTGAGGAACAACACGCTTTTCTTCTTCCCCCGGAAATTATCTTAAAATTGCTATTGTTTGTCTCATTTATAAACTCTACCAAAAAGCTACCTAAAATCTCTTTCCTATGAGGCAGTCTGTGAGAAAATGAGAAGGGCAGAGGGCTTCATTTGTTTCGCGTGCTTCCGCCCAAGGCTTCTCGTGCATCTCGAGGGCGCAGCCAAAACGCAGTGGAAAGCATGGACCGTGGGCTGGATACGGCCGTTCGAAAGACACACTCTGCTCATCTTATTCTGGCAGTGAGAGTCCTTCAAATGGAACCATCAAAGTCTGATGCCCGGTGCAACAACTTATCTGTTCGTCGATTCAGCAGTCCCACTAGGAACTCGAGGACCCAACAGACCGACCCCACTGAACGTTCCATGCATGCGTGACGCCGCCATAAGTGTATAATTCACAGGAGGCCGGTGCCAGTGCACGAGACAGCTCGTGCCGCCTCGTGCTCTGCTCGCCCAAACCATTCACTCTAAGAAAGAGGGGGTGTGTAGGGCTACACCCCTCGTCCCCTGTGGAACTCCCCAAAACAACAATTCGACGTTGAGTCCACAGGCGTCGAAATGACGATACAAACTTTCAAGAGCGGCTTGAAAGTCGATTGATACAACTTACTGAAATAGCTAATGTACGTATTAAAAGCTACAGTAGGACAATCAACGTTTTCTTTGTTCCTGCTGCAAAACCTCAATGTTTTTTTTCTAGCCGTTGATAGGCACATTAGCTATTTAGTACGTTATATCCAACAACTATCAAGCCACTCGTAAAAGTAGGTATCGCTAGCTCGACGTCAGTGGACTGAACGTCCAAATGTAGTTTTGGGGAGTTCCATACGGGACAAGGGGTGTACCCCTATCTATAAAAGTGTAACCTCCTATATATTGACAGAGCTTAGCGGATCGCCACGACAAGCGCCGAAATGGAAAAGGTGGAGCAGCAGACAACGGATGAGAGGAGAGCCACGTGACTGGAGCCGCGCTGCGGCGATACGCTGAAACACACTTCTTGCGAGCGAACAAGTGGGTCCTCGTGGCTGCAAAAGCTGTGCGCTGACGTCCAGGTAGCCCGAGAAATGGCTCTTTGATGCTCTGTGCTACCGTCGTCGAACTGCCGAGCTTTGCGAGTATAGAGGAGGCTATGCTGAAACCTTCGGTTGTCGCGCGTGCAGAAAGACTACAGATCCCACTATGCATGGCGGCAGCAGTAGCCTAATGAAGCTAGCCGTGAAATCGCTCTATTCCGTCCTAGAGGTTGGCAACACTGCATTGTCTCGGCAAACATTGAGTTCATGTTTTCTTAAGTGATTTGTTTTATTGATACTGCGATTTTGTAGGTTATGTTTTCTTTGTGTGCGTGTGTATTAACTGTACATATCGTGTCCTGCATGATCCTGTTTAGAGGTTTTTTCCGACGTTCGTTTTGTACGTTAATTACTAATTTTATCTTGCGTTGTATGACATTTGGCTTTTTTATTGTTTTTGTTGCTTTTTTCGCGTTAGTGATAATGAATAGAGAGAGCTTTGTAGCTCATCTGTTCTTATGCGCTGTGAAGTGTAAGTCCTAGGATTCCTCGCTGTGCGCTCAGCACAGATGCTGTCGGGAAAAAAAAAATGAAATGCGAACAGACGAGCGCGTGGCTCGCGGTACAGGCTCCGCCGCCTGGAAGTGAGCCTAGGGAGAAGAGCTAGTTGTCTGGAGTAAGTTTATTAACTTAGTTATTTATCTAAACTGCTTGCCTATAAAGAGCCTTTGCACGAATAAACGAGCATAGCGTGCAATCAGTCGGCACTAGCCACGCCTACGCAGTCTACACAACACTAGCATATGCAAGGACAAAATAGAGCCGAGGAAAATACTCACTTCACGATATAAATAACCTATATGGCCAATGTGCGTAAATCAAATAGGCCTCGCTAGGCGGAAGGGGGAGGGTAAATAAAAGTAGAAAAACCCACACTTTCAGCGTTATAATTGTTGCTTGGTTTAACCAATATAAACAGCAAGCCTGACAGATAGCAAGGATTCCGTGTTCTCGGAGTTTATTTTTTGACAAATTCGGAGGGTGTTTTTCAAGTCTGAGTTTATCGGAGTGAATTTTTCTTCGATTCCCAATTCTCTGAAATTCGGAGCTTAATCCGCATTGTTTCTGAATAACAAAAGAAAAAAAAAGAAAAAAAAATATTCGTGTGTAAACGAGTGCTAGCTTCGAAAGAACGAGCTTCAATACATTAATATTTTTCAATTGAATTTGGCGTTGGCGCCGCTGGACAATAAGTTTGGTTTGGACGATAAACGTCTAAACCTTTATAATAATAAACTGCTGGATGTATTCGCTAGGAAGCTCGTATTCATTTTTTCTTATCCAACAAGCAATACCTCGCGGCTCCGGCGGGGAGAGTGGTAAGAAGCTTTTAACTGCCCACCCTTTCCCCTTCTCCCTTTTGTAAGAACTCTATGGTTCGCAGCTTTCACTGCTACAAAAGCACAACCCCTCTTTCCTCCCAAACTGGAAACAAAAAGAGTGACTTTTGTCGTGACGCGAAAGACCTGTTGCCCCGATGAACCTTGACGAGATAAGAGGTGAGATTCCTTTTGTCAATGGTCCGGGATTTCAGGGGAAAACTGGAATGACATTTTCTCGAGACCATTGACCCTGTGCGCTGTCCAAACTTAACGGTTAAATACCGTCTTATTTTTTTTTTCTTTTGGCATCGGTGTATCTAAATTTGGAGTTTATCGAATAAATCCAGATATATGAAAATTTTACGGGCGGGTGCTTTTCTGAGTTTTTCGGATTTACCCGAAAACACGGAACCATACAAATAGTCTATAACAGTTTACGATCAGCGAATATGACGAACGATGGAGCATTTCCTTGCCAATGACGGTCCAAACTACCCTAGGATGGGAGGCCGGAAAGATGCGTAGGAGAGAAGATTGAGTTAGCAATAAGTCCGCTGCCCACGCTTTCGTGTCTCGCTTAAAGGGGCGATGCAACAATAGTCAATTGGAGTGTTTTTCACTTTACACGAGTTTACTGACCCTAGTTGGGCCCAAGGATACTTGGGCCCAACTAATGAATCAACTAGCGAATGAATCAACTAGTGAATGGCGTTGCGTGCGAGTATATATACTCGCACGCAACGCCATTGACCAAAAAGCCTCTTTGTTGCGGTGTGATTTCAAGGATACGAGTGAGCGTTTTCGTTCAGTTTCTCCTACGCAAAACTTGATGACGTATCCTGGGGGTCGCAGTGTCGGCATCAGTGACGATATTTGAATGCGGCTTATAGATTTACTCTGAGCATTGTGTGAGCACTCGATTCGGGCTCGTGATAATCAATAGCTCGACAAGCATTCGGGGAATGGATCGTGTCCAATGGACCTTTTGGCGAATATGTGCTGCCACCTAGACACGCGAATCGGTTCGAGACTAGGTGACTGGAAAACAACGCGCGCCCAAGGCCTCTCCCACCCGTTCCACACCCAAAACGTCAGCTACATCCTGTTCACCCTTTGAGGCGAGGTGACCGAGATACGGCTCCCCCAAGCTCACCTTTGTACCCATCGTGCGTAATCTTCCGCCCCGAGGTCGACACAACGAAACCGCTCAAAGGCGAGAAATGCAAGATGGCGGATTGTTTGGAACTAGATACTCTCGAACCCAGGCGCATGAAATACTCCGCGCATGCGCACCGCGTATTTCTACAAAAGGTCCATTGCGGCAATGACGACAATATGTCTGGAACTCAGCGCGTGTCCTGTGCTTCGTCAACCCCAGCGCCTGGCTTTGGTCAACATTGACGGGATTACGGTGACGAAATGAACTACGCTTAGGGTATCGTCACTCCGTTCCCCGATTTGTTTTGGGCACCGCTATCTTGGTACGTGTGCAGGGCAGACGCAACCGCCGATCGTCACGATTGAAACGTGCGATTTCCTCAGCAGTAGATTCGGTGCGAGGAAGCTCATGTAATATTTCTTTGCTTCGTCGCGAATTGTATAAACATTCGTGAACAACGCAAAAGCATTTCCTGTGATTTCAGATAGAGCTTCAGATAGCTGGATAAGCCACAAGATGTGTAAGTGTCGTTCCTCCGAAGCTTAGCTTAATTAGTGGCACTAGACGGCAGATAATCGGCTCTAGATATTTTTTTTTTTCAATTACTGTCACAGAGGAACAACGGCAGTACTTAATTTGAGCAAAATGTATCGTGTCTTGAAGTCCCGGGGCACAAAGATGTTTTGGATTAGGGGCAAGATCGAGTTCCCTATGGCAGATGCTGTCTGCTACTCAATTTTAGCTTCGTCGGTTTGATTTTTCTAATTGTTGTTGCATGTATGTTTAGACAGCGAGGAGTTAATCAGTTCCAGCGGATCTCTGCAGAGTTAGTGCAGTGCTGCTGTTAGCCCTTTGTCTTTAACCGGGAACACGCAGTAGTAATACACGACCGCACGCCGGTACGATGCTCATCCAAAGCAAAACGGGAAGGGGTAGAGTTTGAACCTAGAATCCCTGGGTCCTGTAGCGCAAACTCTCGCTTTACGTACTCATGCTCCGAGCTGCGGAACGTTAACAATTTATCCCCGTTTTCACCTCAAGAACCGTAGTATAAAGAAGTTCGGCTCCTCGCGGAGAATTACTAATTTCCCCCTTTCTGTGGATAATTAAGATATATGCAGGTGAACTTTGATTGGATCTATGTTATCTTACCAAGACGCAGACGTTCCAAACGCCAAAAAGCATTGCAGTTTCCCCCGACAACCAAATCTCGTAAGAACGACTTCGCGCCGCGTAGGAACAATGCGAAAAACTTGCTTTTTTCTTGAGGTGAAAACGGGTACAGATGATTGGCGGAGAAGGTCTAGGGAAGTGTGATACCAAACCAAATGTTTGGCGTAGATGAGTCAGCGGGAGGCGGAATTCAGAGAAACATTGGAAGGGTGGAAATGTTGGTCGGCGAAGAAAAGCTCACCGGAGAAAAGTTCACCGCCAAATTGTCCGATGCGGAGAAAAACTCACCGGCCTTTTGACGGATGCGGAGAAATAAAGCTCACCTACGAATCTGAGAATCGAGCGTTCACTCAAGCGAAATACGTTCACTTAACTGAAGTATGCTGGGATACCGCGCATGCGCTCATTCTGCACTTCACCAGCACAATTTATTTTTTAAACATAAAAACGTCCTGTAACACATCGGTCGAAATAAAACGAATAATTTCGATCGAACGCTAATTTAAAAAAAAAAAAAAAAGAACGGGGGGAAATAAACTTAGTGTAGAGGGCTGCAGCTTGAGTAGTTTCTGAATATTTATTTATAAAATGACCTTTTATGAAGTAAACCGACGCCGCATTGCCAAATCTCCACATTCCACCATAACCAGTGGTATCAATTCTTAGCTCATTCAAACAGAAAAAAAATGAAGGTCATATTTCCTCTATTTTGGCTACGTCAGAAATACATATGGTAAGACTCACGCGAAATGGGCTGACATAAAAGCGGAACAAGGGCGACAGCCAAAGGGGAAAAAAATCGAGATTTCTTAAATCGTCATTTAAATCATGATTTCAATCGGACCAGCTTTATACTAGGATGATGTAAATCAAACCTTTCCCGCAAAACTAATCCTCAAATTTATATATATATATATATATATATATATATATATATATATATATATATATATATATATATATATATATATATATATGATTCCAGTTACTCCTAAACTTTGATAATTTTGCAAAAAATTTAAGATTGTGGAAATATTTCTTAGACAAGCCTTCAAACTCTCAGAACACTCAACAACGTCCAACGAGCAATGGGACGCCGAATACTCATCGCGATGGCTGCCTCAATCTTTACATAGCCGCTGTACAAAGAGACATAATGCGGGAATATAGTTGCTATAGACCACACCACTGGTTATGCAGTCACACGCGCTCTCCCAACCAGTAATGCTGTTGACCTGGCCCAGTTTTTCTTGGAGGACGTCATATTAAAATATGGCGCACCGCGAGAACTTCTCAGTGACCGTGGACGTTCCTTTCTGTCACGCGTTGTGTCTGAACTACTGCAGGCCTGGTCGGTCCACCATCAAGTGACGACCGCTTACCACCCACAAACCAGTGGGCTCACATGAGCGGCTGAACCGAACGTTATCCGACATGCTGTCAATGTACGTGTCGTCAAATCACAGAAATTGGGATGATGCACTGCCATACGTCACTTTTGCATATAATTCATCCCGCCACGATACTACTGGTTTCACACCTTTTTATCTTCTTTTCGGCCGTGAACCACCATTAATGCTTGACTCCCTCCTTCCACCCCAACCAGACGCTTCCCTCAGCGAATTTCCATCCGATGCTATAAGTCGGGCTGAAGAAGCTCGTCAATTAGCTCGAATACGCACGCTTGACTCCCAAGAAGGCCAGTGTGCCCGCTACGATAGCTCTCATCGAGACATCAAATACTCTCCTGGTGACCTTGGATTGCTGTGGACACCGCAACGTCATGTCGGACTTGCTGAGAAACTTCTCCACCGCTATACAGGACCATACCGTATTTATCACCAGTTGAGTGACGTTACAAATGTCATTGAAGCCCTCCAGCAACAAAATGACTGACGTCGCAGGGAAGGAGACACAGTGCACGTGCTTCGGCTCAAGCCATACATCCGCCCAACGACCACGTAGCTCAAGGACGGGACATCGTGGCTTCTTGGAGGGGGGGAATATTACGGAGCTCATGAGATGCCTAGAGATAGAAGCGATAGATCGCCAGCGCGCTCGCAGCAGGGGATTCAATCCTCTGTCTACCACCATTACCCAGCTATAAAGAAATCATCATTTTTTCACCCTAACAATATATATATATTATTCACCGTTTGTTTATACTTTGATGCTTTCAATATGTGCATATGTTTTGGATTTGAATGAAAAATGAGCACACATTAAAGATTTTTATCGGACTGAAGACGAGAAAAAAGCAGTGGTCTTCGGATCAAATCGATGAGTTGAGCTTTATCTTACATCTTTTTGCAATCAATTCAAAACGCGAAAGATAGAAAGTAAAACTGCAAAGTACTGTCGTATTGCAAGAAAATCAGATCGCAAGAAAGAACAACGTAACTATACAGCTTTTTTGCTAAAAAAACAAAACAAATATACTACGCTGTTTTTGTTGTAGTATGGCGGGGATTCCATAAACAAACAATCTGCGCATGTTTAAAAATGAATATAGCGATAACTAATCAATGCTTTCTAGCTACGGTGATTATTTCAAAACAGATATAAAACAAATGCATCTGACTTAAATTACAAAAAAAAAAAATCTGTTTATTTCTCTTTATATTTCGTTTACAGCAGACCGACCTCTCTGAAGTAACTAGACTTTGTGACACTGTCAATATAAACTAGAGATGTGCTTTTTTTCTTCTAACGCACCTTTTTCGCATAACCTCAAACCAGCCAGTAACTGACGTACCCTCGACCTGGTGAATTTCTGGATTGCCCGCTGACACAGGCTATGCAACCGCCAAGTGTATGGGCGGAAAGGCTTAAAAACGGACGTCGGGCATGAGTTAGTTCCGAGTGCTCCTTTTTACCGTGCTGCAATTTCCAAAAATCTACGGTTGTCTCGCTACCACGGCGGGGTCGTCAGATGGATAAATAATTTTAAAACTCATAAGAACAATAGCAGAAAGTGTGCCATGAGCACAAGGAGCTGCAGCGCGAGTGTGGCTGCAGTGTTTTCGAGCTTCGCATTTTCCCCAAGAATCCTTATTTATGAAGTCAGTCGATTGCGAGCTTGAATCGCGAGAGATTCGTATCAGAGTCAACGTCACGTTTAAGCTCACGACTACTTCGTCTACGACAAGATGACCGATTTTAATTCCCAGTGCAGGTGGTCCAATTAGGTTATCACTGCAAGCCCCATGGTATGTGAAAGGTATAAAAAAGTCTACATGCCACCACTCAAGATGGAGCTATCAAATGCCGAGAGCTTACCTGCATAGACTACATTAAACTGCTCATATATACAGGGTGTCACAAAAGAAAATTTACACGGTCTTTTGTATCGCAAAAATAAACTAGGCATCGCTGAACGCTCATTCTCCGCCCAAAGGTAGAGCTAGAGGTCACAACCAGATGCCAAAGTTTCAGCCCGATCCGATAACTTAATAAAAAGTTATAAGTGATTTTCTGAAAATTTCAATGGGAAAATGGAGCCCCTTTTTGCCCGTTTTCGGTTTCTGGTGCCATAGAGCCCAATGTGTTTGAAAACGCCGTCGGCCGCCATTTTCCCATTGAATATTTCAGAAAATCACTTATAACTTTTGATTAAGTTATCGGATCGGGCTGAAACTTTGGCATCTGGTTGTGACCTTTAGCTCTACCTTTGGGCGGAGAATGAGCGTTCAGCGATGCCTAGTTTATTTTTGCGGTAAAAAAGACCGTGTAAATTTTCTTTTGTCACACCCTGTACTTCGCTGTGGAAACTCAATCAAAACACCCCACCGTCTTCGTCGTCGTTTTCTCGAGGAGCCAAGGTAATGGCCTTGGAGTAGCCAGCTGGATTCAACCGGACAAGCTCCAACCAAGTTATTACAGCCCACCATAGCCAAGTCTAGCCAAGTTCCCCCCATACCCACACCGTTGCCTACCCAGATAGCTGTGCTGCCAGAACTAGCCGGTATTTCTTTTTCTAAGCCGCTAGACGGCGTCGTCGGCGCCGCAATTCTCAATATGGCAGCGCCGTAAAAGAAAAGGCCAATAGGAAGTATTCACTGGCGGCCATAGCTGTGTGCACGACTGCTCAGCGCGTGCTGATGGCTAGCTTCCAGGGTTCTTTTGTAACGTGCATTCCACACCGTCAGAATGGCCGGTCTTAGCAGTCTATTAATGGGGGCTCGTTCTGAGCATGCGCCCTAGACAGCACCCACAAATATGGCGCCCAGTGAATACTCCTTATTACTAGTGCGCTGGAAATTGCTCTTTCGCGACATAAACTTACGCGATAAAAGTTTGACGCTGGGCAACCCCATCTCTAAATAAAGTGCGAAAAATCGCCTACGCCTAGCGCTTTGTTGCATAGCGTACCGCCTGCGTGAGAGCGCCTAAAACATTGGTAGCATTACTAATGATAAGGACCATTTTACATAACACTTTTATTCGAGCTGAGCTTTTCTCGTGGTCTGTGAAAAGAATGGTGAACCTTTCTCCGGACCCGCACAAAAGTGGCTGCGCTTTTCTCCGGTGAGCTTTTGTCCGGGATTCGTAAATGTTTGGGCCCGATACAAAAAAGCTATAGCCAGTAGGTCACCGGTGGCGTTTGTAGTTTCCTGTGGCGTTTTGCGGTTTGCAAACAAGTTCCTGCAGCGCAAGCCCAGCGTTCCCCGTCTTCTGGCGCTGCGTCACGGTCGCTTTGGCCGGCGGACGGGCAGAGGTCGACGCCCCTCGCCGTGACCTGGATTCGGGGCGGCGTCCCGGCAGTCCGCAAATAGTCGGGAGGGGGGCTCCGCCGGGGAAAGTGGCGACCCAGATTCCCGTTCGGTTCACGGCTGCTTTGCGGCCGGAATGCACGGTCAAGGACGCCCTTCTTCCACCGTCGGGGCAGGCGGCGCTCCAGTCGTCGCACGACGTCGCTGCAGCTTGCTATCCCCGGACCCGTTGTACCCGGTGGGCTGCCTGCTTTCCGCCCGAGGGGCTGCACTCGCTCAACGTCTCCGGAGCACCGCAATTAAACGGACACTCAACTAAAAAATCATGTTTTAAGGGCTTGGAGAAAATACGTATATCACAAAATGAACCCCGCGTTTTCAAGAACAAGACGTTTTCAGCCAATATTTACGTCGCTAGATTCATTCGAGCAATTAAGAAACACGCTTCTTTTTCGGGCTGGATGTCTCTGAGTAGTGTATTTTGAGACCATCGTTTCATGGAACAGACTCAGTCTATCAGCAATGAGCATAATAGAAACAAAAATTACAACTATGCCGGCCTTTTTCTTTTCCTTATTAAAAGCGCGACCAAACACCGTAACCCTTTTTCTGATATATCTCAGAAAAGGGCCGTATCGCGATGCTATTTTTAAAAGGGTGGTGCAACGATATTCAATTCGAACGTCTGTCACTTTACACGAGCTTACTGGCCCTAGTGGGACTCAAGGATCCTCGCACGCAACGCCACTGGCCAAGAAACTCCTTTGTTGCGGTGTTGTTTCGAGGAGAGAACCGAGCGTTTTCATTCAATCTCTCCTGCCCGAAACTTGATCACGTGACTAGGTGGTCGCAGTATCCCCCAGTGACGATATGTGAATGCGGCTCATAGATTGGACCCGAGCATTGCGTGGGCACTCGATCTGGGCTCGCCATAATCGATAGCTCGAGAAGCATTCGGATACTGGCCTGTGTCCAATCGCTGCAATGACGAGAATAGCCGAACCCTTACAATGCCTGGAACTCAGCGCGTGTCCTGTGTCTTGCCAACCCCAGCGCGTGGCTATGATCTACATTGGCGGCATATAATTGGCTCCAGATCACGTGACCGCTTGTTCTGGCTGCGAGTTGAGTGGGCGAACGCTGCTCCTTTTTCTTCAATTTTTTCCGCGACCTCGATTGCATGTGGTGAAAAGCGAACGGGTGTTTCACGGGTCATTATCGTCAGGAATCTGTTCTAAGCGGTTTTCGCGCAAAGTACAAAAATCGTTGCATCGCTCCTTTAAAGGGCCTCTGACACGCCAAAAAAAGAATATATTTTTTTTTCATGCTAAACGTTGCAATGGTATATCAGGACATCACAAAAAAATTGTTTCACTATAGAGTTGCGTAGTTTTTTTATAAAAAATAGAAATACCAGGCCCAATTCAAAGTTCCCGCCGTGCACTGTGACGTAACAGTGTACCGCAAGGTGTCGGGGCGGTCAGAAGGGAGGCATCGCCGGAAGTCACGTGAGTTGTATCCCTCCTCGTGCCTACCGCGAGCGCGTGTAATATTTTTTTAATATTTTTGTTATTCTCCGCACCTCCGCGAGCGATCCAAGCAGACAAGGTTTCTTTTATTTGCCTTTCATCGCTTAATGTTGCTGTAAAGGTAGAGGAAGCGGAGTCAGTGAATTGACGTGATCAACTACAATGCCTAGAAGATGCTGTGTGAGGGACTGTCCCGGTATTTCAGCAACTGAAGAAGAGATCACACTGCATGCATTTCTGAGAGACATACATCGGCCGCATGTGCACCCAGTAAACAAGTTCTACTCATGCTCTAGACAAAATACGTACTTTATGCTCGACGTTTACTTGTACTTGGTACACTCACCAGTTCGTATTCTTTAGACGGCAGGCATCTACAGCCTGGAGAGTATCCGATGATTCAACGACCTCGGTGTCTCAACCTTCAGCAATGCGATCGGGCGTGTCGTATGCTAGCAATCCTAATTTCTGCGAGCGTTCTAAATTTTTTTTTTTTTTTTTTCAAAACTTGATAGCTTGTTTTGCGCCCAGTATAGCCCTGTATTATCGGACTGACGGCATGCACTCGTACACTGGCTTGTACTCGCAACGCTTTCATCATTGACCTCCATCACGTCGATCCACTGACTCTTCGTCCTCAAATTTTACAGCACGCAAACTAACCAACGGTGCAGGTAGAGCCACTAAATGAGCTTATGTCACTAAATAAGCGTAGCTTATTTAGTGACACTAGGTGCAGGGATAAAGAGCTAGTGGAACTGAAACTTCGTTTTCTACGATCGCTCGTACGAAGAGCAGAATAATAAAAAGAAAAAAAGTCTTAGGCACGGTCGCGGAGAGCACGAGGAGTGAAACTCACGCGACTTCCGGTTAACCCACTTTTAGTGACGTAGCTCGATGCCTCCTTTCTGATCGCCCCGACACCTTGCGTCACAGTGCACGGTGGGAACTTTGAATAGGGCCTCGTATTTCTATTTTTTATAAAAAAACCACGCAACTCTATAGTGAAACAGTTTTTTTGTAATGTCCTGATATGCCATTGCAACGTTTAGAGTGAAAAAAAAATATTTTTTTTGGCGTGTCAGAGGCCCTTTAAGGAAAGAAAAGGACACGCGTGACTATTTTTTTTTTTAGGATGCTTGGGGTGCGTAGATTTAGTTTGCGTCGTTAAAGATGATCTCAAAATCTACTTTAGCGCCCCTTTGACGCAAAATGGACACTTAGTAACGAGTGCATTTGTAGTATTAGATCCGTCCGTAATATAGAGATATGATGTGTTGGTTCCTGCAGTAAATGAGACTCCTCTCTCAAATACGTGCTGAATAGTTTAAGGAAACAAAATCCAAGTGCCGTGTGATGATCGCGTCAAAATATGTTCGATTTTTTCTGAAGTTTTGGCATTTTAAATTACGGTCGACATGTATACTTGAACACTCATCCCAAAGAAAAACAAATGCATTTAATCTATATGACTTATGCCGCCTCATACCATCTAGCAGACTCCTAAAAAAACCTGAAGCTTTACCGGATGACTTTCTGATTGTAAGTTGTTGAAGAAAATCATCCAGGAATAATACGCTTATTAAATGCATTCGAAATATTGTCAATCTGGGTATGCCAAACCTTCTAAAAATAACCACCCCTCCTTGGCAAAGGTAAAACAAAAGGTGTCAGAAAACATTGCAATTCACGAGTCATTAGAGAGCCAGGGAAATGCGGACAACACAGACCGAAACAAAAATTTACCTCTGGGTTTTGTCATCATAGTAAACTGCATAACATGCCAGAATGGTTCTTTCATATTGATATCGTTAATTCGGATCATATTCTACACAATGAGTAGCAGAGAGAGGCTATTGTAGATGCAAACAGAGATCGGGCAGTCAAGTTTTCTCAGGAATCTTTGCACCCAGCCTTTCCATGTCGCATTCTCGAAGGCTCAGTGAGGTAGCTAAGAATGTTTTTGTTTTGGCTTGAGATAGACCGCAAGAACGTCATGAGAATAAACATTATCATGAATTTATTTTAAACACAACTGGAACACTAAGAAAACAGTAGTTAACATTAAGCGAATTTAACTTCACGCGCTCATATAAACACGCCAACGCATGTTGCTGTAACAGGCACTGTGTGCTCGTTTCACATGGACAACGTGAGTGTCTCACACTTTGTGCGCTGTTGCCGCGAAGCTGTAGCAGGTACTGTAAAAGTAACGGCTCAAATATCAACCGCACGTTCACGCGTAAATCTCCAAAGTATACACACACGAATCCACGCTGATCAGCTGATCGGAAGTGATGTCTTGAAATTCTTACCCCTTAGTCACACGTCTCTTAATAGCCGATTCACTCGACAGATCGAATCGCGATTTTCGTCCGCGGGCCGTGTACCACGGGACCGGCACGTCTCCGATTCCTGCAATCCGCGCCTCGTCCGCGGACGCGCAGACTTAAGACGTCAAGCGCCTTTTTACTCGCGAAATTTTGGCGGAAGATTGACTTGAAAAGCGTTTAGTCTGGCAACGACACAATGTTTCCTTGTTTTTACAGCGGAGCTGTTAAGGGCTAGGTTCTCCAGGATCGTGTCCGGTACCAAAGAAATGTCGACACAACACTCTAGGTTCCGCCATCGCTCATAGGTGGCGGTAGTTGTCCAGAGTGTTGTGTTTGCCGGTTGTCTGCTTGCCGCCGTCGCTCATAGATCGCGGCAACCGTTCCAACCTTTGCACTCTGGCTTGCCGACTTGCGGACGGCCATTGCTTCATTCCCACTATAGTACAGCCTCGCTGGTCTTCCTTCTTCACCAGAATGAAAAGGCTGAAATTTTTTTCGTTTTGACGATTAAAACAAAAATGGTACATCGTTGTGTTTTGTGTGTTCGCTGGTTCATTTTGTCGCGCGATTCTTGGTTTCACGAGTGAAAAGAGCTGCAGACACTTTGTCCGGCTGACGCGACGCAGGTTTCGGTACTCCTCCGGGTCCGTGTCAAATAACGTCAAAACTCGTCTAGCACGCCGCGCTAATTCTTGCACGCCCAATCAGGCTTCAACCGACGAAGACCTTTCTCGTGGCTGTGGTGTACTTGAGTGTTGTTCACGAGCGCGGAATGCGTGAAGGCATCTCCAAACGCCCCTCCGCGAGCCCAGAACTTCGTCGCTTCTACGCCGAAGCCTTCTCGACCAGGACCATGCTAGAGTGCCTCAATATCCTTAAGCGCACATGAAGGCACCCTAGACCATGCATGTGTCACTGTCATGCCTTGGGTTAGTAAAGCTATACTTCGTTTCACTTTATCTGCGAGCGAAGCCAAAGTTAGAAGCGCGAGACGAGCGCTTTTTGCGTTTCTCCCCAGCTCGCGCGCTCGAGCAAAGCCTGAACGCACGAAGCTTTCGTGCTCGCGCTTCCAGCTTTTCCTTCGCTCGCACAAAAGGTGAAACGAAGTATAGTGGCGCTTCGCGCGAAGCCTATCACGGAGTTATGTCTGGATCTGTACGTAACATCGGTGTACGATTCTTCATCGCGGTAGCAAACGTCGATTTCTCTCTTGGACAATGGCGCCACGGTGCGATGTTGGAGTTTCGCGGCACTGTGGGGTGGCGAACAGGTTCGGTCCGTCCTCGCTGGCGTCTGCTCGTCGTCTCCCTCGCGTGGATGCGCTTGGGAGACGGACGAACCGCGGACATGTCATCACGTGGTCCTTTATTGTTTTCGTAAATGATATATCTTCCGCCTTTAAACACGAACAATGACTGTTATTTGCTGACGGTATTAAGTTTCGTGTGGTTAATAGGGTAAAGTACCGTGAGCGTCTACAGCGTGATGTAAGTTCAATTTCTGCGTGGTGTTCTCTGAATGGCCTTGTTTTGAATTAGACGGAGACAAAAATGATGTAATTTTCGAGAAGGCGTAATACTGTGACCTTTTCTTATACGTCAGACGACAACCCTATTGCTCGTGTTTCTGTGATTTCAGATTTGGGAGTGTATGTGGATCCTGTATTTAATTTCAATCACCATGCCACTGCTATAACGAATGCATCTTTAAAACCCTTGGAAGCCATTACACGTGTAAAACGCAATTTTTCGAATTCACTTTGCTTTTCCCGTTTGTTCTGCTCACTCGTGCGTAGTCTTAATGAATAGGCCTCGGTTGTGTGGAATTGTATCGGAGTTACAAATTCATGTATCGTCGGGCGTGTTCAAATAAAATTAATTGGTGTGCTTTAAGATGGCTCCTTTTATTTAGACTATTACTACAGTTAGGATAGAATATGCAGACTGATGAAACTGGACACACTGGATAACAGAACAATGAGACATAATTTGAAGTTTCTGCACAAGGTCGTGAATGGAATAATTGTTTCATCTGTATTACTCAGTTGCATTTACTTACGCGTTCCTCGGATTTCTCGCAGATCGCATTCGATGTTTTATCCTTCTGATTTGCATAAAGCAAAACCCATGACACATCTACAATAAACGTATAATCATTGTGAACAGATTGCTGCGAATAGTAGCCTTGATATTTGTGATGACGCGCGTAGATTTAGAAATTCTGTTGATTATATAGTGTTGTTCTAAAGATTCATATTTATGTTCTCCTGTTACATACTAATTTGGAAAGTGCACAACTAGAAAGGCGTCATGCTGTTTGTGGGCCACTCAAAATGAATGAATGAATCCGTCCGAGGATCAGTCCGTCGTGTGAAATGGCTATAAATGGCACACACATGCAAGCGACCAAGGTTGTCACACACGTAAACAACACACGAGAGGAATGACTCAGCCGTTTTCACCACCTCAGATGTTCTAGCAGTAGGCCTCCTCGATGTAGCCGAATACAAATACAAAAAACAGCCGCTTCCTTCAAACGATGAAGACATCTCTTTGGAATGTATGCATCAGTTTATGCTTGAACTTGTGACATAAACGCAGAGCACCAGAAGAGAGAAGTTCACAGTAAATGATCGAAGCGGTCTATGTGCCGGAAAGTCATTTCTCCAAGCTTCCTTGCCTTGGCGCCGAATGTGAAAGACTCGCAAAACTACGAAGGCTCGGCGGCCTGAATTTACCTTAAAAGTCCCAGAAATGTTGTCTCAATCCGGACATTATCACACTGGCAACAGTCGTCTGTAATACAGTTGGTGAACCCAGAGAAAAACGATGTGTTTCACGGAGTATCGAAGGGTACCGAAGCCAGTCAGGTAGATAGGATCGGGTGGGCTGCGACACGAGCGCCGCTCTACGCGGCAGTGAATGGCAGCGCGTCACGTTTTTCTCGGAACTTGTCAACTTAGCCGCTCCAGTAACGTTGCGCACGACGGGGAAGTCGAGGACGGCTCGGACGAGTAGTTTTTTTTCGGTGCCGGACGACCTCTCGGATGTCAGGCAGCACCTCTCTGATATCGCCCCTCACGTCGCTCACCAAAAAGTGCTACACGTCGTTTTCTTCCTTACCTTTTTAAAAATGACTTTAGACCGACTACCACTGCTAAAAGGAGGAACTGCAAAGTGCCGCGTCGTCTGCATGCGAAGAGAGATCCTCTCGCGGTTAGCCGGCTGACACGTGCTCAAGCCCATGCACGATGGGAGGGAAAGGGGGAAAAGGCACTTGCTGTTTTAAGTCATCCTAAAAGGCAAGGAGTGCACCATTCGCTCGCTAAGTCATAGATTCGGGGGGCCTTTCAAATCAAGCTTACTGGAAATAATTTTATTCTCTGCAAATGCGCGATTCTCAAGCTTGATATTTCTAGTGCGATCCTTAGGAATCATTTTCAGACGTTTGAAATAATATACATCAATGTTTGGGTTGTCAGTGGCCCTTGAACAAAACTGTACTCTACGACGTAATTAACTTGTTAGTCAATTTCTGTCTCGCACTGCTCTCCTTATGGGTCAAATAGAAGAATCAATCTGCCGGCTACGTCTCAAAAATGTAGTCAGAAAAAAATAACTTTTTAGATAGTTTGGGTTCAATTATATAATTTTGATATGAATCGAATAAATTTGATTTAAATCAAATAAACCTCATTTATATGATTTTTTAATGCCGAGTTTTATCAACCCTGGTTAAGGTTGTCCGTTTCACTAAAGTACTGTACAGCAATATGAAAAGCGGAACTGACAGTTTTGAAGGCGGCCAGGACCTAACTTCTTCAAATAGCACAATTAAGAAGCCGACTTATACCCTAGTTACACGGCGCTTTGAACTGTCGTTGAGTTCAATCACAGTTATCGGCCCCAACTGTGATTTAACTGAACTGAACTGAGGTGGTGCTACACGGCTCTCCACAACCCAGTTGAAGCTAAAACGAAACTAGTTCTTGTGCCACGTGATCAGTCTAATTGTTAAAGTAATTTACTCGGAGAAACATATTTTATTTATTATAAGTATATCGTACATTATATTCAATACCTTGTTGCTTTTTAGCGGCGTTTACACCAGTACCAAAACAGATTCAGGGCTAAGTTGCGCATATTTTAGGCTAGGCGGAGCAAGCTACCGCCCGCTACGATGGGTACACCCATTACTATTTGTCCATTAACACATCTGGTCTCGCCGCCATCTTCGCTCGTTCGGTGGCTTGCCGGCTAGCCGGGATCGTTTTAGCGGCAGCTCGGACGCCTAAATCTATTCCTTCCCAGATATTTTGCTGCTACGATTCTTTCTAGATGCCTCCCCCTGCATTTCGAAACAGTAAGTACCTCGGCAACGACGGTCGGCGGCAGCGGTCCCGCGGACATTCGCCATTTTACCTCCGTTGGGGAAGTCCGTTCAGTTGAACTGAGGTAGGGGAGCTGAGTTGAACTCAACTGTCATTAGCGGCTCGATGACAGTTGGCGCCGCCGTGTAATTCTGGCCGATCGCGATTGAGTCAACTGTCGTTGACTCAATGGCAGTTGAAAGCGCCCGTGTAACTAGGGTATTAGTCAGTGAGCTTGGGCTTTTTCAATTTGACATTGTACAGGGTGTCACAAAAGAAAACTTACACGGTCTTTTTTGACGCAAAAATAAACTAGGCATCGCCGAACGCGCATTCTCCGCCCAAAGGTAGCGCTAGAGGTCGCAACCAGATGCCAAAGTTTCAGCCCGATCCGACAACTTAATCAAAAGTTATAACTGATTTTCTGAAATTTTCAATGGGAAAATGGCGGCCGACGGAGTTTTCGAACACATGGGGCTCTATGGCACCAGAAACCGAAACCGGGCAAAAATGGGCTCCATTTTCCCTTTGAAAGTTTCAGAAAATCACTTATAACTTTTGATTAAGTTATCGGATTGGGCTGAAACTTTGGCATCTGGTTGTGACCTCTAGCTCTACCTTTGGGCGGAGAATGAGCGTTCGGCGATGCCTAGTTTATTTTTGCGGTAAAAAACACCGTGTAAATTTTCTTTTGTGACACCCTGTACATCGTCCCAGTCATCGTTGGACGACGTTGAACCTCTTTTGAGACTTCTTGTTTGAGCCTTCTTTTTCTATATTGATGAATGCACCGCTGTGGTGTCCCGCGAGCTAGATGAAAAGATGCGAACAGCGTCGTAACTCCGCTCGGCCGCCAAATGTTGAGGCTCGTTGAGGGAATGAAATCTGACAATGGACCAGCTTTCCGAAGCAAGAGGAACGGACAATGGGCACTCTGTGCACGGAAACTTCGGAACATTTGGAATTTCCGAGCACTCTGTGCTCGAAAATTATACATTAACATTCGTGTTACTAAAATTGACTTACATTAAGACCGTATTCGTTCTAAATTCGAACACGCTGTACCAATCTGTGTTGTGTACTGTCTCGTCTTTACTTCGTACGCGTCCTGTTGCACTGTTTTACCCCGAAATGTTCAACCAACTAGCAAGAAAACCGTAAAAGGGTATTCACTTGGTGGTACATTTCTGGATTAAAAGCGCTAAAAAACGGGGACCAGTAAAAGAAGACACACACAGTAGAGCGCACTTGCAACTGAGGGGTTTAATCTGACTTAAACCAAAGGAGATACATATATGCCTTGTCAACAACCATCCACGTCATATAGACACATTGTCCAATAATCTACGTATAATCTTTCTAACTTGAGCTAAGAAAGGACTGTAGATACGCCTCCTCCGAATCGTACAGTGCTATCGATGGGGCGCTAATGCACGTGTCGCCGTCGCACTTTCTTACGAAAAATGCCTTCCGACCTAGTCATTTTGTTACGGTTTCTGCTCAGGATAACAGTTTCCTGAAGCTTGGGGCCACAATCGCATCGGTTACAGTGTACCGCTAGATTACCCGAGGGCGAAGATTGTACTGCCAGTGCGTGTTCCCTTTGTCTGTCATTTACGCGTCTTCCGATTTGTCCTATGTAAACCCTCCCACAAGTTAAAGGTATTCTATACATCACCCCTTCCTTGCACTCGACATATTTAGTTCCATGCTTCTTCTTGCATAAACCCACCCTTAAATCTCCCCTTTCTATTCTTACCCGCAGTTTCCCCAATTTCAGAGGAGCTGAGAATGGTACCGGCACTCCATGTTTTTCGCCCACTTTCTTCAGACATGGCTAAATTTGTGCACATATGGTATCACGGTCGGTCTAACTTTCCGCCTGACCTTCCCACCACCCTCTCCCCGGAGTTTTCGTAACAATCCTTCTGCCACATGTTTAATAAGCGTAAGAGCGTACCCTCCATCCTCTAGTTTTTTCACCTGCATACCAAAGCCGTACTCTATGTTGTGCGGGCACGACCCAGTCAGCGAAGCTCCCAAGCACGTGGCAATACACGTCTTAAACATTTTAGAGTGGTTTGCGTCGTAGGGTAACACCGCATTCCTTGCTCTGGGGGAGTACATCCAGCACACGTGGGACGACAGAAATATCAGTTTTAGGTATACAAATTGTAAAATGCACTCTACAGGATCTTCCGTAGTAAAACGCAGACCGGCAACGCAGTTCTTAAAAACATCGAACATTAAAAAAAAAAAAATCTGCTGTTTTACTTTACTACAAGGAGTCTCGTTATCAAACTGATATCCCAGTCACACCACGCTCGTGTCTAACCTTGAGGCTGTCGAAAATCCAGGTGCGCCTTTTATTTTGTCCAGCTATCTTCGTACGTCCAGTGTCTCGTGTTTGAAAGCTAACCTATCTCTTTCTCTTCTTTTGTTGCGCCGCCAGATATCTAGTTTATGTATGTTTTATAAAATTATAAAAAGTTCAAACACCAACCAAGCTTTTCTATGGGACCCTACGTTTCGAAGCCAGTTCGGCCTCTTCTTTAGGGGCGACTACGGCTATGGCAGTTGAGGAGGGCTTGGTTGGTGTTTGACCTTTTTATAATTAATTATTCCCAGCCAGTCAGATCTCTGTCAAATGTTTACTTTTAAGTAAACATTTAACGAAGCCCCGCCCGTAATGTTTCATCGAACGACATTTAGCGAATGGCTGTGTTCGTTTGAGCGAACGGTGGATTAGCGATGCCGTTCTAGCGACACCAATTATCGAATCGCTTCGGAACTCCGTTTTGGGAATGTAGCGACCTGCTTCCTTCATCTCAAACCGAAACCGAAAAAGATAACGTGTCCTAGAATGCTCATGTCAATGCGGTTTTCCTTATTTCTCACATTGACACCAATGAAGCATATCTATCGAACTCGTTTTTGTGTGCATCCTCAGTATAAAAAGCTTTACTTCCAATATATTCTGACGAATTTGGGGAAAATAAATAAAGAAAGTATCTTTAAAGTAACTGTACCTGTGCCTAGTACCTAGGTACGTACCTAAGTACCTTTTCGTATGA
This sequence comes from Ixodes persulcatus, assembly GCA_013358835.2. Lineage (NCBI taxonomy): Eukaryota > Metazoa > Arthropoda > Arachnida > Ixodida > Ixodidae > Ixodes > Ixodes persulcatus. The sequence goes on along the minus strand of JABSTQ010010311.1, from coordinate 28,000 downwards.
GTAACTGTAACTGTATCTTAGGTACATTTTTCAAGTAACTTTTACAACCCTGCATGGAAGGCTTCATCTGGGCAAGGTCGACATTACAAAACAGAATATAATCTCGTAGCCAATATTGAGTTCATCCCCCGTGCGCAGGTACACTATGTGGTCTTGTTCCGTCCAGGTCCTACCGACCTGCATGTCCGCGGGCAAAGCACTGTCTTTGGCGACGGTCACATTGGCCTTGTGTCATACCACGTCGTCGATTTCTATGTCGACCTCCGAAGCTCCGATTGACCGCACTGTAGGTGTGTCGGTGTTCCCAAATCTAGACAAGTCTTGGGCCTTGTACACTTGTAGGTTGCACTTTTCAGCCGCTCGATGACGCAATATACAGTCTGAACTTCCAGGGTCGGTCATCACCGAGAGCGCGTAAGTTCCATTCAGGAATTTCGCTGGACAACTGTCACTTGCTGGACTCTGATTCACCACAAAGTTGCCAACAGGGTTTGTTGTTGGGCAGTTTCTCGACATGTGTCCGTACTTTCCGTAACCGTAGAACTTTTGTAGGGTACGTTGTTGGGCTAGTTGGTTCATCTTAGTAAAACATAAAATAGCGCAAAAAAGACAAGGACAAGAAGTATACAAAATATATACTTCTTGTCCTGTATACTTGTGGTCCTTGTCTTTTTTGCGCTATTTCATATGTTTAGTAGCATTTTTGCTCAGCTTGATCTCGCTTGGAAGATTCTTGTGTTTTCTTGGGTGGTCCCCTAGCACTTGTCTGATCCGTCGGTTGGACCACGTTGCTTCCTTGACTCAATGAGCCCCTGGCCACACTCTTTTGATCTGCGAGGCGTATGCCACGGGTTGCTTCGTCGGTTGGACACGCCGTGGCCCATGATCTTGAGGTTGATGGCCAGACGCGAGGTGTCGTGGCACCTGGATCACCGCTGTGTGGCTTGCCCCTTGGAAACGTCTGGAACCTTGATTCACTTATAATCTCCAGCCTTCGCAAGTCCGCCAACAATTCACCCTCGTCCCTGTGTTCCTTTGCCGTCATAGAGATGCAAGCGTCTCTAGACCGCACCCCAACCAAAACTTGCTCCTTGGTAACTTGCACACTGGGGCCCAATGCCTTGCACAACAAGGTATTTTCGAAGAAATATGCCGTTGTGGACACTTTCCTCATCTGGATTTTCTCCTGCATCTGCTTCCATTTTTCAGCTGCGCTTCTTTTGCCCAGAAAGTTTTTCTAAAGGCGAGCTTTAAGTCCTCCCACGTAGTAAGGTCTGTGACACGGGTCTGAAGCCAAAATCAAGCAGGTCTCTTCATATGGAGCCTGGCGTTCTCCAGCCTGTAGCTGTCCCACCAGCCGTGGAGGATTGCCATAGAGTAGATGCTCTTCAACCATTCCCCGGCGTCGTGGGACGAGCCTTCGCCGTCGAAGTCGCGAATAGCGTTATTGAGGTCCGGCATAACAAAGAACGTTTCTGGTTTCCTCTTGACAAAGTCGAGTAACATTCGGTTCAAGTTGTTCCAATAGCGCTTGAATTATCTGATGGTGTCCGTCGTCATCTGCCACCTTTGGGAATTGTCTAGGCGTCTTCCGAGGTGTACACACAGTTTTCCTTTTCGTCTTCGGCTACGCATCTAGGCCTGCAGACGTCACACTGAGCGTCCGCACGCACGCCTCCCTCCCCCCCCCCCCCTCCCCCCCCTCCCCCCCAGGAGGCAGCATGAAGACACCTTTCCGCCGTCGGTACCTCACGAACACGGTACCCGTCAGGGTCCCCGGAAGTATATCTGATGTGTGGGGGCGACGTCTGGGGGCTCATGTTGCAGCGTGTAGTTCACCTCTCTCTCTCTCTCTCTTTCTCTCTCTTTCTCCCTATATACACATATATATTCGAGGCTGTGGCGCCTCGTCGCCTATGGAGTGCAGCTTTAACATGCAAGAACCTCACGGTTGGTGGGAGGGGAGAAGAGGGGGGGGGGGGGCGGCCGGAATAGCTTTCAATGTAGGGGCATGCCCCCCCTGGTGTAGAACCTGTGGGGGCGACTGTCCCCACTGCCCCTGCCCCTGCCCCCCCCCCCCCCCCCCCCCCCCGGTTTCGAAGCCCCTGGTACCCGTTGACAGAGCGTCCACATGCACGCAGTCTCCAGGCAACAGGACAAACCCTATTTCCACAGTCGCTACCTCACGACGACGGCACGCGCTCGGCATTACTATTACCCGTAGCGTCAGTTGAAAAGTCAGCGACCAACACCGTCGGCGCAATCCGACGACATCGGCTTCCAGGATCGCTGCACCCCGAAGGTTTTGGTGAATCCCACCTCTGAGATCTGGGATTTTCCTCCGATTAATATAACGTTTAGGAAAATTAAAATACTTTAATACAGGAAAGTAAAATTAAAAATGTCACGTGCGGCGAAAGCGCACTTGCGTGCCGCCATGTTCCCTGCATCGATGGCTCTCTGCCCTCTGTTTCCTCCCTTCGTTTTCGGATTTAGCTAACACTTGTGGATTAGAACACGTTCAAAGAGAAATACTTCTTGTTTCGGACGACGAGCGACGCCACTCTGTTTGCAAAATGGGATCGTCCGATTCCAATAAAAAATATTCTACTGTGTCTTGCGATTGCATTTTTTTTTCTGAAGGAATACAATAACAAAACTGATGCAGAAACAAAGAAGAATTCTAAGGATGTGTGACCTGTGTGGTATGTCAGAGAAAATCAATTTCTCCAAGTGGGATTGCTCTTCAATAAAGACAGCAGTCGAAGTTGCTTCATTTATCTTTCCAGTATTGGTGTTTACCTTTTATTTGGTGCCTGCTCGCCAGATGAAACTAATTCAGACATTTTCTGGTATGTAAGCTTTGGCTAAGAATGCAAAGCCAAGAAAAACTCGGTTTTATGGATTCATGCTGCACAAAAAATATGTTTCGACAGCAGAACAAAAAATATATATTTACAGGTCTGAAAAATGTACAGCTATCGAAATAACAATTGAGAGAGTTTTGAAAGTGAAGTGGAGAGGAAAGCATCGCATGTCATATCTTACTCAAACTTCACTTTCCTACGCTGGTATGTAAGGTGAGATAGACATAATTCTTCTATTACAGCAAAACGAAAAAAAAAGCGATGATGAACTCATTGCCCCTTGCCGCATTTGCGATTTGTATGCAAGCTTCTGCCGCTCGCGCGACACATTTTTTTTTTTTTTTTTCACAGGGGTGTGAGATAGGATGGAACTAATTCTTTCTCCCAACCGAGCAGACAAAAACAGACGAAGAATACGACCATTTCGACGCCAGATAAAGCATATCTCGTGCGACCACAGGCCTCTGTCAGCCGTTGAATGGCCGCGCTCTGCCCCACAGCACCGTCACCGGCGTCCTGCACATCGGTGACAAATTTACGGGCCGGCCGCCGGACGGCACACCTCCCCATCCTAGTACGCCCTAACTACACTGTACCCTAACTGTAGTTCATAGGAGGCGACGTTATTAGATTTGCTCAGTTATGGAACTGCTCATAGACGCTGCTTGCTCCAGCAGTAAACCCCCCCCCCCCCCCCCCCTTACCCACCACGACTCGCCTCCCGTCGTTCGACGCGCCGGACGGCTGCTATAAGTGCAGTGTATTCTATGGGATACGTACGTTTCGAAGCCCATCGTCTAGATGGCGTTCCACCATGCCCTATCGAACACACAGTTGTGAAACAAAAATCTAGATGGCGCTTCAAGCGACAAGAGGCGGACCGAAGTGAGTGAGGGGGGGGGGGGGTACCCCCTCCCGCGGGAGTTCCACAACTGAGGTAATCTAGTAACGTTGATAGGAGGCAGGCTTGAGTGCACGAGAGAGCTCGTGCCGCCTCGTGCTCTCCTCGCGCAGACCTTCAGCGGTGTAGTCGCGCGTGCAGAAAGAGTACAGATCCCACGATGCATGGCGGCAGCGGTGGCGTGGGGATTGATCGATTGCTTGTCAACGCGAGGGTAAATGAAAAGAATATCGTAAATAAATGCACGGCGCTCGCGAATGAGACTTGTCTTAGTTGCCACTATCTTCACAACACTATTTTCTCTGTGTCCCTCTCTCATTGTCCTAGTGCGAGTGAGTGACAGAGCTCAAGAGTCAAAACCTTGTAAATGTGAAGAAAATAGAAAAGATTCAACACAGTAACTCTGGTTTTTTATGAGTGCGTAGCTTAGGCAGTCGAATCGCTGATCGTGTGTGTTGGCGCAGTATCTCGGTGCGCATGGAAAGAAATCTCGTGCTCCAGAACTCAGCTGTTCCGGAGCGATGTCCCTCCTCTACCGCTTCCGGTACGGACGGAAATCGCACCGTACGATTATGTAACCGATACTGAGCGACGAACGTTAACTAGTCTAAGTTGACTGCCTTAGCACTGGCGAGGTAGCCTCTCCTCCGCGTAGAATCCACGTGCTATTTCAAGGCTCACTGTCTAGAACTCAATGCCACGATTCCGACACTCGTTCAAGAGCATGCATGGGACTGAAATTTAGGACTAATCCCTCGGCATGGCGAAGTAATACTCTTTATTGAGGAACAGGTCACTGACGCTTGAAATGCAGACTGATAACAGTCCTGTAAAGGGGTGTCCTCACTGAACACGTCTTCCATGCTTTGAAATGTCCTTCGAGACAAGTGTCCGCCTCCTCATTGGCACAGATGCACGAACGCGTACGTTTTATTAATAACACTTTGTAAGTCAGAAGGAGACCTGTTCAGTGAAGACTCCCCCTTAGAAGAGTTTGGAGATTTTGAAGCGTTTCTCTAAGAAAGATTGATTTCAACGCTTACGCGCAGAAGCCTAAGCCTGAATTGATTTCGATTTTTGATTAAGCCAAGAATTGATTTGGACGCTTACGCGCAGAAGCCTGAGGAGAGAGCTTACCGGAGCAGCAGCTGCGTGGACTTTCTCCGAGGCAGGGTCCCCTAGCAGGAGGAAGGGCGACGGTCTGGCCAGGTCTCCCGGCCACTTTCACTTTTCATCGGGGAGAGCGTGCCCCTCCGCCGCCCTCAGCAGCGCCTTCCTCCCGGCTGACCCAGTTTCTCGAGTTCCTGAAGACACGGAGACGGCGGCCGGTCCAGCGGCACTTCTTTCCAAAAACGGGGCCCTCCCTCCCCTCCGCCCCTCGCCGTCGTTCCGGCTCCTACCTCGGAAGATTTCACTCGACCCGCTCTCACAGATTTGTTTACTGAGCCTTCACTCCACGCAGTGCCTCGTGACCTTTGCCCGATAGTCAACGGACGAACTGAGAGGCAGTGCCGTAAGGACCTGATTACCGACTGTGCTCTCACGTATAGATCTAAGCGCGAAATGAAAGCGTTATGCTTATTTTTCGGTAGAACCTTCGGGCATTCAATGCCGCACTCGGTGTCCGAACCAGGGACCTGGTTAAGAGGGTAGTATATCCCACAGAATGCAATCTGCTTTTCGACACCCAAGACCAAGAGTCACTATAGTCCAGAACAGTGGCGTTTTTGTTCAAATCACTGGCCTCTGACGATTTTCTGGGTCACGCTCCTTCGCTAGAGTGCCTATGCCCATCTTCTGGGCGATCATTCTCGTTTGTCGAGGAGGTTCATCAGAACTTTACGTACAGGCGTTTTGCTTCAAACACCGGAGAATGTTCTCCAAAAACTCGACACCGCAGAAACACTTTCAGAAGCAAACTTGGCGGGATCAAAGAACAGGATGGACACATTGTAAAGTGTTCGTTTCCCGCGAGAGCTTGGATGCCGATGACGAATCGACGTTCTGATCGCGATCCTGAAAGGGATACTGAACTAAGCATTTTAGTGTCCTTAGTATTGTCGCGAAGTTATGCCTTCGTGGCTTTGTTTTTTAGTTTGGCTTTACTGTGGGGCCCCACCGCGGGTCCCCCTGACCGCGAGGCGGAGGGCTTTCCCTCAAAGTAATTCGCAAAGAACCCCGCTCCGGGCGTCAAGTGACACGGTCCGTGTCTTTCTTTGAGATGTTTACGGCCCCCTGGTCCACGGACCGTTCTTCTTGAAGCCCTGGTCGTCGGCAGCTGTTAACCAAAAAGAGCCAGGTTTGGGGAATTTCGGAATGGTTACCACGTGTTAAGTAGGGTTTGTTTTTGGTGCCATATTGATTTGTTTTGTTGTTTATGCATTTGCGTACTTCCTTTTAGTTACTGACTTTTCATGTACGCGCCTGGTCCTGTTGCAGTGCCTTCGTAGGTGCTTTGTTTTGTTTTACTTTTGAACTTTGTTCGAAGTGTGTTTTTTCTTGTCTGTGCGCTTGTTTTTGTCATGCTGATGTTTGCTTTGGGCTCCGAGACTTTTGATTGGTGCTAAGAAAACTCCTCCTGATTGGTCCTTCCAAAACTTTCTGATTGGTGGACTGGAGGACCCCAGAATGCTGCTGAACTCAATATAAGCGGCCACCGAAGGGCCGTAAGGGACTTGGCTCCCGGATACCAAACCCTGGGCATCTCCCTGCCTCTGGTGAGTAACCTGCACGTCTGATCGCCCCCCCCCCCCCCCCCCCCCCGGCTGTGGAGCCGTCCGCCCGCTAAAGCGCGAAACACATGCGCGTCAAAATTGTCCGGTCCGGCGTGCGAACTGTCGGGAAGATGGCTGCTCCGAATCGCCGCACAGGACGGTTCGCGACACATGGTTTCCGACGCGTCGTTGCGTCGCTCCGTTCAGCTCGGCCCAGTTTCGGGTATCCCTCTACCGAATGGATGGATGAATGCTAATGGCTATATATATATAACGGGCGGTAGCTCGCGCCACCTAGCCTGGAAAACTAAAATACTTCCCTCGCCCTTCTTGGTTTTTCTGACTTTAAAACAAACATAATATTTTTATTACATTCTATTAAAGTGTGCGTGTGTAGAGATTTTCCGTGAGGTTATTTTTCTGCTCAACATCACTTAATCGCGATGGACCGCAGCGGACCTTAGGAGCCATCCCAGCGAAGCAAGCACTGCGTACAAATCACGTGACTACGCACACCGCGCATTGCTGCGTCTCTCCCGAAGTTCACGTGACTCTCACACGGCATTGGAATGGCTCGTAGCGTCCGCTGCTCTCCATCGTAAGGTGAAACGGAGTACATTCGGGTTTCGACGGCCTCGATCGGTCCCAGAAGGACGGCTTGCTTGGCGCGCGAGATCAGCAGCTTGTTTTGAGCGCGCGAGAAAACTCGATGGCGTCCATCTCCTTCACCGCGCACCGCCACATGTGTGTGTGTAGCAGTCTTGTACACGTTACTAAAAAAAAATAATCGATTACAATTACTATTACTCTTGGCTAAAAAGTATTCGATTAGATTACTTGATTACTCGACGCCAAAAGTACTTGGACATTACTTAAAGAAGTAACCGTTACTTTTCCGATTACTTTATTGTGTGAAGACACATCTTTAGCGCTCATAACAATGAACTACTTCCAGCCTATATTTCACATTTGCACAAGTATTGAAGAAGAAAAGCTGGTTCCCTCTTCGTGGTCGTTGCACCTTCACAATGCGGACACAAGCATAGAATTTGTTTGAAGAAGTTTAATGATTTGGGCGTTCGCCAGTGTGTGTGTGTGTGTGGGGGGGGGGGGGGGGGGAGCGGTGGGGGTTCTAGATCTTGTTAAGCTTGAGCAAGGGTTGTCGCTCAAAGTTTGCGTCGCTCATTTCATTATTCACATGTGGATGAGCTCGCATGTTATACAAAAGACCAGCAGCTCCAGGATTTGAAACGGATCATGTGTAGTATCCATTAGCGGAAGAGATCGCCCCGACCACTTCTCAACTCGAAACAGTGCTTGTCACAAAGACCACGTAGGGGAAATGGGGAAATATTTCGACTGGCTTTGTTATATTTTGCATCCGCTTTAGGCATTCTTCGGTTCTGGTTCTCCTACGGGCTGCGAGTAGGTACCATAAGTAGGATTTTTTTAATTTTTTATTTCTGTGTGTGTGTGCGTGAGGGGGCTAGCTCTGGTTTGAACGAAAGACTTACAAAGCTACATTCTGCTCCCTCAAACATCGCCCTGCATGGCCTTCGTTACGAACTGTGGCTTTCCTTGGGCTTCCCACTCCCAGTCCGAGCTCGAAAAAAAAAAAAAAGACATTCCACAGAAACTGTACATAGAAAGGGATTGACCTCGTTTCCTACAGCTCCGAAAAAATCTCTTTTTTCCGTTCGAAAAAAAAAAAGCAAATTTTATTTTTGTCATTTCAGAAAAAAAAAAAGGCGTGTGCCCGGGGGGGGGGGGGGGGGGGCGAGGGGGGGTCTCGTGGAAAATAGTAACGGTTACAAGTAATTTGATTACTTCAAAAAGTAATCTGATTACTCTTGTGATTACTGCCTAGTAAATGTAATCAACTGATTACAAAATTACTCCAAAAAGTAATCGATTACAAGTAATTTGCTTACTTGTAATGCGTACGGTACAAGTCTGGTGTGTAGGCGTTGTAAAAGAGGGGGAGATCCACTTCCCCGAACTGCCCGAACCACGAAGCGCCTCCTCGCCCGATCGGGCCGAAAGTCACGTGACAACATGACCTTCGCGCCATCCGTGCTGTCATTGGCTGCGGCCCTCCGAAATTCGGACAGCCGTGCGGCGATATCTAGCAAGTTGGACGCACGCCGGCGCCGGACGGAGGCCCTGTCCGACGCTCCGGTGCGACGAGAACCCTCGCCCTCGAACGTCGTTCCGGCGGTTCGCACGCGGAATCGGACAGTTTGGACGCGCATGTGTCTTGGGACCCCTTACGGCTGTGGAGGAGTTCGGCTCGCCCGTCTTTGTGCGGATCCTTGTCTGTCAAATTTGGCTGCGGTCGGGGCACGCGCTGAAGGTGTGGTCGAGGAGGACGGCAGGGGAAGTCGTCAGAGATAGAAGTATTTCCCCCCAAAGTGTAATTTCTTATGTGTGTACTCTAATGTTTAACTTTATGTCACTTCTTTAATAAATCTTTATTCGGACTAACCGAGCCAAGTGAAAAAGCCATATTTCTACGCGACAATATGTGGCGCGCGATCTTTCCACGACCTAGTAGCCGCCGGTATGCGCGAGCACACGCAACGAAAATGACATCATAGCCACCACTCACGCTTAAAATGACAGTGAAATGTATGTACTCCGGGTAAGAGGAGAACAAAAGACAGGATTTTCATCTCCACAAGTGAACGCTACATGCTTTGTTGCGCCAATTAATCGCCTACCTTTTATCACCAGACTCCACTGTGGAGATGAAAAGCCTGTCTTCATTCTCCTTTTCCCAGGAGCCCACACATTTCACTGTCATCTTAAAAAGCCTCTGACACGCCGAAAAAGATTTTTTTTTTCATGCTTGGTGTTAAAATGGTGTATTAGGACATCACCAAAAACTTGTTTCGCTATAGAGTTGCGTAGTTTTTTTTAAATAAAAAATAGAAATACAAAGCCCAATTCAAAGTGCTCGTCAGTGCCCTGTGACGTAACCATCTACCGCAAGGTGTCGGGGCGGTCAGAAGGGAGGCATCGAACTACGTCACTAAAAGTGGGTTCGCCAGAGGTCACGTGAGTTTCACTCCTCGTGCTCTCCGCCACCTTTCCTAAGACTTTTTTTTTTTGTTTTGTTATTCTGGTCTTCTCCACGAGCGATCGTAGAAAACGAAGTTTCAGTTCCACTAGCTTTTTATCGCTGCACCATTGGTTATACTTCGTTTCACTTTATCTGCGAGCGAAGCCAAAGCTAGAAGCGCGAGACCAGCGCTTTTTGCATTTCTCCCCAGCTTGCGTGCTCGCGCTTCCAGTTTTGCCTTCGCTCGCACATAAGGTGAAACGAAGTATAGTTTGCGTGCTGTCAAAGTTGAGGACGAAGAGTCAGTGGATCGACGTGATGGAGGAAGATGCATCGGCAGTGGCCTGGCCGCGCGCCAAGGTTCAGACTGACAAAGACGAAGATCCAATAAATTCCTTCAGTGTTGTTCTAATTCACGTCAGCGACGTCTCATATCTGAAACAAAAGACAAGATTTTCATCTCCACAAGTGAACGCTACGTGTTTATTACGCCAATTAATGGCCTACCTTTTATCACCAGACCCCCTTGTGGAGATGAAAAGCCTGTCTTTATTCTCCTTCTCCCGGGATGGTGGTGGTGGTATAACTTTATTATTCGCAACTTTCACGACCTATAGGGGGCGCACTGGCGCCTGTCAAAATGGCTGTCATCTGGATGATCGTCGTAGAACAGCAGTATCAGGCTGGGACTGCGACGCGTAAGTAAGTCCAGTTTTGCTATATACGAGCAGTATTAGAGCCTTACTTTATTTTTTCACATCAGAAAGGTGTAGGCGAGCACCTTCATTTTGAAGCCGATCATCCAGGAGCTAGGGAGCGCGATTCTCACACCGCGGTACCACCATCGCTGAAAGTTGCGAATTCAAAAGGTTAGGAGACCGACGAGTCCCGGTCGGAGCCCTTAGTCCAGGGCTCCGTTGGCTTCTCCAATCCGGCGGGTACGCTGAACCAGCTCCCGCTGGTCCACGAGCTCTTGGCTGGACAGGGCCGCCTCCCAGGAGGTTGGGGTGGGGGAAGGAGCGGGAGTGATGCCCTTGCCCGGAGGGCTGGGGCATTCCCAGACGGTGTGGTAAACCGTGGGGCGGGGATTCCAGCATCCCGGGCAGGTGCCCGGGTAGCGGGTTGGAAAACAACGGTGTTTATGAAAGAGATTAGGAAAAGAAAGAGTTTGGATTTGCCTCCAGTCCATCGCCTCGGCCCGGGTGAGTTCGGGATGGGGAGGTGGAAGCGTTCGGCGGCTATAGTAGGTTACAAGTCAAGAAGGTAGCGGCAAATGCCCCTCAAAGGGAATCATATATCCCTCCGCCACCTCCGCATCCAATAGCGTCCCATCGTTCCGTGACGTTGCGGCCAACGCGCGAGGAGGGTCTTGCCTTTCTGTACATATTTGCTTTATCTCTCGACTTTGACTTAGCATTGTGGAAGCCACGAGAGGGAGATTAAGTCTTCCCCCTTCCGATGGAAACAAAGACGACTTTTGGGGATTAGCTTCGCCCTCCGATTGATACAAAGGCTGCTTTCAGGAGCTCGGTTCCTTCTCCGATGGATACAAAGGTCGCTTTCTTAAAAAGTGGGGGTTGGAGACAAGTTGGCACCACTCTGTGGCCATTATCTATCCATTGAAGCGAAACAAGGAGCGTTTCCAGTGAACTCTTCTTTCGATTGCGGAGGGATTTGAAACCGGCGCACCACGCTTGTGGGAGGAGCTTCTCCTACCTTCTTAACTTGTAACCGACTATAGCACAGTAGTATTCTGTGACGAGTGTGTATGTGTCCAAGATGGCGTCTTTGTCTGTTGTGGGTAGATTAAAGTCGGTCGTGTCCTGTTCGGTGTTCGTGTTGGGGCCCTCCCTTCGCTAAACGGCTCGAAGATTCCACTCTCATAAAAATAAGCTGTGAATTTGACTTGGAGAAAATAAACAAATATGGCATTACAGTTCTTTGAAAGTCCTGAGTTACCTTCGCTTTAAACAGAACTAAAGTTAACTACGGGTAGTGTTTCCACAGCAACTAATGTGAACATTAGAAGTATTACAGAATACTGGGAGAAATATTTGACTACAGTGGAAGAAATGGGTTATCATGTTGACGCTTTTATTTCTTGACAGAAAGGAATATTCCCGCCGTGGATTTGACTTGGAGAAAATAAACAAATATGGCATTACAGTTCTTTGAAAGTCCTGAGTTACCTTCGCTTTAAACAGAACTAAAGTTAACTACGGGTAGTGTTTCCACAGCAACTAATGTGAACATTAGAAGTATTACAGAATACTGGGAGAAATATTTGACTACAGTGGAAGAAATGGGTTATCATGTTGACGCTTTTATTTCTTGACAGAAAGGAATATTCCCGCCGTGGATTTGACTTGGAGAAAATAAACAAATATGGCATTACAGTTCTTTGAAAGTCCTGAGTTACCTTCGCTTTAAACAGAACTAAAGTTAACTACGGGTAGTGTTTCCACAGCAACTAATGTGAACATTAGAAGTATTACAGAATACTGGGAGAAATATTTGACTACAGTGGAAGAAATGGGTTATCATGTTGACGCTTTTATTTCTTGACAGAAAGGAATATTCCCGCCGTGGATTTGACTTGGAGAAAATAAACAAATATGGCATTACAGTTCTTTGAAAGTCCTGAGTTACCTTCGCTTTAAACAGAACTAAAGTTAACTACGGGTAGTGTTTCCACAGCAACTAATGTGAACATTAGAAGTATTACAGAATACTGGGAGAAATATTTGACTACAGTGGAAGAAATGGGTTATCATGTTGACGCTTTTATTTCTTGACAGAAAGGAATATTCCCGCCGTGGATTTGACTTGGAGAAAATAAACAAATATGGCATTACAGTTCTTTGAAAGTCCTGAGTTACCTTCGCTTTAAACAGAACTAAAGTTAACTACGGGTAGTGTTTCCACAGCAACTAATGTGAACATTAGAAGTATTACAGAATACTGGGAGAAATATTTGACTACAGTGGAAGAAATGGGTTATCATGTTGACGCTTTTATTTCTTGACAGAAAGGAATATTCCCGCCGTGGATTTGACTTGGAGAAAATAAACAAATATGGCATTACAGTTCTTTGAAAGTCCTGAGTTACCTTCGCTTTAAACAGAACTAAAGTTAACTACGGGTAGTGTTTCCACAGCAACTAATGTGAACATTAGAAGTATTACAGAATACTGGGAGAAATATTGACTACAGTGGAAGAAATGGGTTATCATGTTGACGCTTTTATTTCTTGACAGAAAGGAATATTCCCGCCGTGGATTTGACTTGGAGAAAATAAACAAATATGGCATTACAGTTCTTTGAAAGTCCTGAGTTACCTTCGCTTTAAACAGAACTAAAGTTAACTACGGGTAGTGTTTCCACAGCAACTAATGTGAACATTAGAAGTATTACAGAATACTGGGAGAAATATTTGACTACAGTGGAAGAAATGGGTTATCATGTTGACGCTTTTATTTCTTGACAGAAAGGAATATTCCCGCCGTGGATTTGACTTGGAGAAAATAAACAAATATGGCATTACAGTTCTTTGAAAGTCCTGAGTTACCTTCGCTTTAAACAGAACTAAAGTTAACTACGGGTAGTGTTTCCACAGCAACTAATGTGAACATTAGAAGTATTACAGAATACTGGGAGAAATATTTGACTACAGTGGAAGAAATGGGTTATCATGTTGACGCTTTTATTTCTTGACAGAAAGGAATATTCCCGCCGTGGATTTGACTTGGAGAAAATAAACAAATATGGCATTACAGTTCTTTGAAAGTCCTGAGTTACCTTCGCTTTAAACAGAACTAAAGTTAACTACGGGTAGTGTTTCCACAGCAACTAATGTGAACATTAGAAGTATTACAGAATACTGGGAGAAATATTTGACTACAGTGGAAGAAATGGGTTATCATGTTGACGCTTTTATTTCTTGACAGAAAGGAATATTCCCGCCGTGGATTTGACTTGGAGAAAATAAACAAATATGGCATTACAGTTCTTTGAAAGTCCTGAGTTACCTTCGCTTTAAACAGAACTAAAGTTAACTACGGGTAGTGTTTCCACAGCAACTAATGTGAACATTAGAAGTATTACAGAATACTGGGAGAAATATTTGACTACAGTGGAAGAAATGGGTTATCATGTTGACGCTTTTATTTCTTGACAGAAAGGAATATTCCCGCCGTGGATTTGACTTGGAGAAAATAAACAAATATGGCATTACAGTTCTTTGAAAGTCCTGAGTTACCTTCGCTTTAAACAGAACTAAAGTTAACTACGGGTAGTGTTTCCACAGCAACTAATGTGAACATTAGAAGTATTACAGAATACTGGGAGAAATATTTGACTACAGTGGAAGAAATGGGTTATCATGTTGACGCTTTTATTTCTTGACAGAAAGGAATATTCCCGCCGTGGATTTGACTTGGAGAAAATAAACAAATATGGCATTACAGTTCTTTGAAAGTCCTGAGTTACCTTCGCTTTAAACAGAACTAAAGTTAACTACGGGTAGTGTTTCCACAGCAACTAATGTGAACATTAGAAGTATTACAGAATACTGGGAGAAATATTTGACTACAGTGGAAGAAATGGGTTATCATGTTGACGCTTTTATTTCTTGACAGAAAGGAATATTCCCGCCGTGGATTTGACTTGGAGAAAATAAACAAATATGGCATTACAGTTCTTTGAAAGTCCTGAGTTACCTTCGCTTTAAACAGAACTAAAGTTAACTACGGGTAGTGTTTCCACAGCAACTAATGTGAACATTAGAAGTATTACAGAATACTGGGAGAAATATTTGACTACAGTGGAAGAAATGGGTTATCATGTTGACGCTTTTATTTCTTGACAGAAAGGAATATTCCCGCCGTGGATTTGACTTGGAGAAAATAAACAAATATGGCATTACAGTTCTTTGAAAGTCCTGAGTTACCTTCGCTTTAAACAGAACTAAAGTTAACTACGGGTAGTGTTTCCACAGCAACTAATGTGAACATTAGAAGTATTACAGAATACTGGGAGAAATATTTGACTACAGTGGAAGAAATGGGTTATCATGTTGACGCTTTTATTTCTTGACAGAAAGGAATATTCCCGCCGTGGATTTGACTTGGAGAAAATAAACAAATATGGCATTACAGTTCTTTGAAAGTCCTGAGTTACCTTCGCTTTAAACAGAACTAAAGTTAACTACGGGTAGTGTTTCCACAGCAACTAATGTGAACATTAGAAGTATTACAGAATACTGGGAGAAATATTTGACTACAGTGGAAGAAATGGGTTATCATGTTGACGCTTTTATTTCTTGACAGAAAGGAATATTCCCGCCGTGGATTTGACTTGGAGAAAATAAACAAATATGGCATTACAGTTCTTTGAAAGTCCTGAGTTACCTTCGCTTTAAACAGAACTAAAGTTAACTACGGGTAGTGTTTCCACAGCAACTAATGTGAACATTAGAAGTATTACAGAATACTGGGAGAAATATTTGACTACAGTGGAAGAAATGGGTTATCATGTCGACGCTTTTATTTCTTGACAGAAAGGAATATTCCCGCCGTGGATTTGACTTGGAGAAAATAAACAAATATGGCATTACAGTTCTTTGAAAGTCCTGAGTTACCTTCGCTTTAAACAGAACTAAAGTTAACTACGGGTAGTGTTTCCACAGCAACTAATGTGAACATTAGAAGTATTACAGAATACTGG
Source organism: Ixodes persulcatus (assembly GCA_013358835.2). NCBI lineage: Eukaryota > Metazoa > Arthropoda > Arachnida > Ixodida > Ixodidae > Ixodes > Ixodes persulcatus. Next base: position 12,733 of record JABSTQ010010311.1, on the reverse strand, counting down.
GAGAAATATTTGACTACAGTGGAAGAAATGGGTTATCATGTCGACGCTTTTATTTCTTGACAGAAAGGAATATTCCCGCCGTGGATTTGACTTGGAGAAAATAAACAAATATGGCATTACAGTTCTTTGAAAGTCCTGAGTTACCTTCGCTTTAAACAGAACTAAAGTTAACTACGGGTAGTGTTTCCACAGCAACTAATGTGAACATTAGAAGTATTACAGAATACTGGGAGAAATATTTGACTACAGTGGAAGAAATGGGTTATCATGTTGACGCTTTTATTTCTTGACAGAAAGGAATATTCCCGCCGTGGATTTGACTTGTTTTATTATGAGTGGCTATAACGAGTTTTTTTTTTTTATACCCGTCCCTCGGTTAAAGGAGGTGGGATTGCGTATTTATAAAAAGTACCTCGAGGATTACAGAGATTCCGGTATTTTTTAGTCATGCAGAAGCCATTGCAATTGAACTTAGTAAGTCGGATTATGTGGTATCTCTATTGTCAATATATAGGCCGCATTCCGAAAATGTGAGTGCGTTTTAGACGAATTAAAACAAAACTTCAACTCCAACTTTTTTCTGAAAAGTATCTGCATGATTGGTGATAAATAATATTGATACTATAAGATAAAAATTTCCTGCGGTATATGGCCATTTGATTGTTCTCGCTGATTGCGGTATTGAAAATACAATACTTGCACCAAAACGAGAAGAGTATCCTCGGGAAAAACCAACCACCACGTTGACCACATTAATTTCAGAGTTTGCGATGCAATTTCGGTTAAGTCATTTGTGGTCACCGATAAATTAACTGATCATTAGTTTATCTGTACACAGTTTTTTTTTAATTGTATCAAGACAAAACACTTAAGGGACAATCTAGAACCATTGGCATCATTATCCGTCGTCCGTTTAACATATTAGTTTCTTCTTATGCTTGGGTATCATTTTTGCGTGATAAAAAGCCGTTGGAAGTCTATCCCCAACTTGTATTAATTTTGCATTCGTTTAAGAAATCTAGTACTATTACTGTTAAGGTAAAAATACGTAGGTCAAAGCAGCTATCGCTTAATGATATTATACTTAATGCCATCCAGATCAATGATATTCTGGAAGCGTTTTCGACGCTCTATTAGGAACGAGAGGCTAAGAGCAGAATTTAAGGCTTCACGGAACGAGGTAAATGCACGAAAAAAGAATTGAAAAACTACTTTTCAGAAACCGATTTAAACCCCGTTTCAACTAAAAAAGCTTGTTCTAAAATTAATGAGCTGCGGGGTAGTGGTAGAAAGAGCATTTCTAAAGTATTGAAGAAAGATTTTGGTCCTGCTATTGCTATCACTTGCAGATTGTTTTCATAAATACTTTGCCACTCCCTTTAGCAATAGCGCACGTGTTGGAAAAAAAACGACAGAAACGATGAAAATGCAAATGCATATTCTGCTTTTCTTTCTACGTTATCACGGGCAGGCCTAAGGTCATTTTTTTTTTATTTCGTTTGAAACAAAATTTAATCTCCGGGATTTGACGGGATGTCCGTAATGAACCTCTGTGATAATTTTGAGACCTTACATCAGACTACCTGGAAGTGTGCCAGAGGTTCTGAAAACTACCAAGGTATTACCAATCTACAAGGGCAGTGCACGTAATCAGTTGTCTTCATATCTACCAATTTCCATACTCCCGTGTACTTCACACATCCTAGAAAAACAAATTTTATTTTGTGTGAATAGTTTCCTTGCTAAGCACAGTGTCATGTCACCGACCCAGTACGGGTTTGTTTCTGGACGAGGGACGTTGTCTGTGCTAGACGTATTTTCAGATGTTTTTTATTCGCCTTTAGATAATCCCTCTTGTGTCTGCACGCTGTTTCTTGATGTTGCGAATGCATTCGATTCAGTGAACCACGAACTTCTACTTGAAAAATTGGTCCGTTTCTTCGTTTGCTGAGAAATGTTTTGAGCTCTCGTTTACAGCTCGTGTCATTTAAATGTGTTTCTAGTGCTAAGGTCCTGGCTTAACTGTGGAGTCCCACGGGGTTACGTTTTATTCCCGCTTCTTTTCAACGTATACGTCAATGACCTTTCCGAAATTGTGTCGCGTAACATATTGCAATATGCGAACGAGACACTAGTTTTTTCGTGTCATACGAATATTAAATATGCCGCGCTTTCCTTGCAAGAAAACGCCGTTGCCGTACTGGATTGGTTGAAAAAGGACCGGATAAATGTGAATGCCTCCAAAACTAAACTGGTATGTTTCCGAAGCCCTTGGAAAAAAATAAAAGTGTTTCTTTGTTTGTTTTTACATGAATCTCAATGTGTGCTTTTGTGATCCTGTTTAATGGGAATCCTCTGTCGAGTATCGAGGAATCTACTTTGATTCTGACTTGTCATGGAATACGCACCTCTCCTCTGTGTTGAAACGCCTGAGAATTGTGTCTTGTGAGCCCCTCATCCTTAATGTGTTTCTTTCATTTAGCGCAAAGAAAATGCTCACGCATGCTTTGTCATACAGCGTTATTAGATAAAGTTTGAATCTCTTCTTTAGCTGCTCCCGTCTGTGGCACACCAGAATTGATAGTATTTTGAAGGGAATGCTAAAAAAGAAAATTCCGAGGACACCTAAGAGCTTTTTATGAGCCTGAATGTCGTTCTTCCACTCCCTTAGTTTGTCTGCCGTGTACTGGCGTGGATGGCCACGTTTCGCTACTGCCGAGGCCTCCGACGATAGAGATGCCTCGGGCGCCGCCATGGAGGAGCAAAAGTGGCCGCAGCTCCGGCAACGCGTGACACGAGAGCGGCGCCCGTGCGCGAGTCACGGTTCACGCGTGACACGGACCCAATGGGAATTGATCCATCAATTCGCTGCTACAGAGTACACGTTTCGCTTCATGGGGAATTTAGGTGCCGTTGGGCGCGGCTTCAAAAGCTGAGAACGCCGGTTCGCTCCATAAGACAGTTAATGCTTTCGGATTAAAAGTGTATCCTGTGGTTCAGCAACCTACCACAGTAATAGCTTCTTCGACACTTTGATGTTGCCTCGTTTCTATTCTCTATTTCTTCGGACTGTTGGTATGAGACTTTTGGTTCAGTGACGATTAAATTCATAGTGCGGTCACTCGTAAATTTAAGAGTACTGCATAATACGAAACACCACGAATTAATTGTCACTATGGGAAAAGCACTAGATCATTTTACGGTCCGGAGATTTTTAATGAACTACCGAATTACATTTTATTAGTAATTTGTAACTATAAGCTCAAAAAGGTTTTAAAACAACCCTTCAATGACATAACCAAGTAATCAAAAATTTATTTCCTTTTTTGCGGCGACCCGTTTCATGATGCGAGGTATGGGTTCTACTACCAGGTCATGCCACACGAGCCTTCCTCGGCTTTGGCAGACCCGAATATGTATCGTTTTTTCCTATCTGCCGACGAAAATATTATTAATAATATTATTTTAGATTAGTATTAATAATCGAGGGAAATGAAGAAAACCTAGGTACATGCATTCCTCGGGCTCATAAAATATTCGAGGTGTATACAGATTTTTACAATTTGAGGTCCTAAGTCGTTTAGGCCCCCTATTCTGGAATATCCTCTGCACCAAAAGAAGGCGTTGAGGAACGCTGCTTTAGAAGAGTCACTACTGCGGACGCCAGTATACCTGGGGCGCATTCCCATACTAAATGAACTTTCGTCGAACCTAGCGAATTGAAAAGAGCCGCACCTGGTGGCATTCGAACCTCGGCAGCTTAGCGACGTCCCCAGACTCCAACCCGAGCCGAGAATACAATCCATGATTACCCTGAGACTGCAGGTAACGACACACACACTCGAAAGTCTTTCGGGACTTTTGAGTGTGTGGGTTGTTACCTGCAGTCTCGTTTTTTTTTAATTATGTTTAATGTACACCAGCTCGTTTGAGCCCTTCCATTCCTTTCACTACAATCCCATGGAGCTAATGGAGCTGCGCCTTAAGCCTTTGGTAACTCGCCATGAACGAATCAGGCACAGCAGGATACTGCGCCTGATTGCTTTAGCTGGTCATAACCTAACTCCTCATGTATCTAGAAGTACTCGCAACTATCTTCATCAGCCCCGCTGCACTCTTCTAAATATTTCTTATTTCCTTTAACTACTTTCTTCCGGCTGTTTCATCTCGTTCGCTCAAAATGTATCGCTAATTTCTTGCCTATTACCAGTTATATTAAACCGCTCCCAGGCAAAGGTAAAACCAAAGAGAAGACTACTGACAAAAAACAGTGCTTGTGCTGCCATACATCCACAATTTTCCCTATAGGATGAAAAAGATAGCAGAAAAACATCAAGTAAGAGTGGCTTTCTCCGTCCCTTTTAAACTCAAAGGCTTATGCAAGAAGGTGAACGAACCGGAAAACAACACAAGAGGCCAAGAATCGTGTAAAATGAAACACACACATAAGTTCGTTGACTGCACTGAAGGAGTTGTATACAAGATACCACTAACGTGTGGAAAATCATACAAAGGACAAACGGGAAGATGTATAAATGAGAGACTAAGGGAGCACAAATACGCTTGAAGGCAGCTGCAGGCATCTGGTAATATCATACACACACAAAAAGAGCCTTCGATAATAAGATGCGTTAGCTAAATGAAGGCATCGATTCTTCTAGCTTATTTTACAGCCCACCTTTCTATCGACGCCGCCCCATAGGATTGCTGATATTCAAAAGTGCTTTCCGTGATATAATTCACGAAAAGCCTGCTCTGTTCGCCCTTTCATTGTCAACTTTTGAAGACCTTGCGGTTACTAGAGTGCTTTCCGCAATAGGTTTTACGGAATGCATATTCCAGTTCGTTATCTAATGAACAGCTTTAAATATCCTTACGGATAGTAGAGCATTTTCCGCATTCTATTCCGGATTCCATGTGATTCAAGGTACGTATATATTTCAGTTGAGTCCTTACTTAGACCATTTTCTGGAAGCAAACACTCAGTATAGCTGAGAAAAGTAATTTGCAGAGACAACGTACTTGTTTAAAATATTCTTCTTTACAGTACGTATGGCAAGTCAAGAAAACTTTCAAATATTTCGGGGCTAGATAGATGGTGTTGTCTGAGTTATACACCACGTTTAACAGAAACAAAAGGGTAAAGAAATGAATATTCTCAGCAAGAGCAGACTTTCACAAATAGTTTGCAAATGACACCCATAAAGTGATGAAATGACGACCAGCCAAGAATTTCTTTGATATAACTTTAGCATGAATACAAAGACACCGATCTCTTTCATGTTGCGTGACCGGGTCGGTTTCGAATACATGCCCATTGTTTGTTTGCCCATGTAGCAATGCACTGTAAAAAAGAAAAAAAAAACTATCGGAGGGGATATACAACCGTGAACTTTGCGAAACGCGAAGGTTTCACTTAGAGGTGGCATTCAAAACTTTCGATGTTCAAAAGAGCAGGGCTCAAACATTTGCAGTTTACATCACCCGTTCAATGAATGTAACATAGGTAAGTACAATAATTTTTTCAGGTCAAAGACATGGGTACGGTATGCTAAACGCCTTGAGCTCATAGGAAAGACCGCCACACAACTCAATGTGGGCTTCCGCATCTGTAGTGAACACTTCACTACAAAGGACTTTATGGCTCCTAAACAGACGAGACTCACCAAAACTGCTGTCCCTACTGTGCGACCGCGAATAAGTAGGCTCTCTGCAATAACACAAGGTAACTTTTTTTGCTGGCAGATTGTAACAGGTTCCAATTTTTTTTATTTTTGTTGTAACCAATGCCAGCTCTACTTTATTGCAGCCACCACCTGCCAGCATGATGTTAATGCTGCTGTCTGGCACAGCCTCGATTGTAGAATCGGCTTTATTTTTGTTTTATCAGTTGCTACACAACTGTGGCATTTCCAGTTATTTGATTGTTTGGTACATTATCTTTGTAACAGTCTTAGCCCTATGCATAGCATTACTTTTCAGTGGCAATGACAGCCCAAATTAGTTGAAATAATGTTACTACAGCCGGAGGTCACTCTGCATTAAAACATGACAATTTGTGTCCTCCAATCGAGTGTTCTGCCAGTGCTGTATGACTTCTGACATGGCATGTTTGGTGTGTATCAGTCAGTGGTTATGCACACCAAATACAATATACAGCCCATGTTTATATCAAATTTGGCAGCAGCAGAGGATCGCACTTTCGTCATTCAAAGTCGACTTTTGACGTCCATGTTTAGTGTGAGCGTTTGCTCCACATGCTGCTTCGTTTTCATGGACAAGAATCTGACATGGAGGGCCGCAGAACGTCACCTTCCACTGGTGCTCATGATAAGCCTATGTATTTTAGAACTGATGTTCATATCTAAGATGCAAACCTTGTTCAATAGCACCGGTAGCCACAAGAAGCCTTTGCGACGAGGAGGGCAGCATCACGTCGCCTTCCACTGCTGCTCATGGTGAGATCAGTTCTTGTAGAACTGCTGATTATTTCTAAGATGCAAACCTTGTTCAACAGTACCGGTAGCCACAACAAGCCTTTGCTACGCGGAGGGCAGCATCACGTCGCCTTCCACTGCTGCTCATGGTGAGATCAGTTCATGTAAAACTGCTGTTCATATCTAAGATGCAAACCTCGTTCAACAGTACCGGTAGCTACAAGCCTTTGCGATGTGGAGGGCAGCATCACTTTGCCTTCCACTGCTGCTCATGGTAAATAAATGTCCAACACGAATTCTCGTTTTGCAAACATTCGCGTTTTACAATCACACTTTTCAGAACAAATGCCGGTGTCCAGCTCTCCTGATCAGCTCTTTGACCACAGCGCTCCATCTTTGTCTGGTAGCCGTTCCGAGTTACCTGGCGCCTGTGAGTCTATGGCTTGGCCTCTCCACATCATTAAGCACTGCAAAAATCTGTCCAGTACCTCTGTAGTCAGAATGCACATTGTTGCAATTCAGGGTACATTAATTAATGGCTCATTTTTATGTTGGCCTGAGGCATTTGTAACATCACTATGGGGCTCTAGGTGGTGGCTGACGCAAAACCTCAATGTGCGCCATGGTAAAATGCTTTCAAAAAGGGTGGTTTCCCGATTTTCGCTACTTACTGCTCTAATTTGGCCATCCTGTTATCTATGGTTCAAGTTTTGCAAGACCTCAGTGAATATTGTGATTGGTTCTGAGATTCTTTCACCGGCGGACGTGCGTGAAGCTTGATCGCCTTGCACTGATGATCTCGGAGAAGCCACGACTGACGGAGGGGAGTGTTCGTGTTAGGTGGGCGGGGTTAAAAGTCTTAGATGGTACGTCATTTGCATATTTTTAGTCGCTTTAAAAGTGGCGGGCAAGGCTTGTTGCGTCATGTGGCTGAAAGCTCTGTATTTTACAGTAATGCCATTTACGGCGGGTTGTACTCAGTATGAATTTCGTGTTGTCTGATTTATTTTTGCACTCGGTATTGTCTTTGACAGGCTCTGGCCGTACAACACCTAGCTCCACCAAGTGCCCAAGGCGACCCAGGGACGTACATAAAGCGCCTTCAAGCCAAGGTTTCCAGTAACAGGAAGACGATTGAAAGGCTGCGGAAGGAACAGAAGCAGAAGCCTCGGTCTGCTTTAGAAGCTCTCGAAATGGTGCGTCCTTTTGTTAGTGAACAGGTGTTTGAACTGATCTCGTCACAGGCAAAATTAAGGTGCAAACGACAGCAAAAGCGGTTCCCACTGTGGCTCAAGAAGTTTGCCTTGCACCTAAATTTTCAAGGTCCCCAGGCGTACCGTTTCTTGTCGTCACATATAACGCTTCCCACACAGCGTTCTTTGCGAAGGTGGCTGTCAAACGTAAAAATGATTCCAGGTATCATACCTGGTGTCATGGCCTCCATCAAATCCCCAAACGCGGTCTTGGAACGCTCGGGATCGTGTGTGTACTTTGATTTTTGACGAGATAGTGCTAAAAAAGAACGTATCTCATGATGTCACACACGACATTGTTCATGGATTTACCGACGACGGTACAGAACGAACTTCCCCCATTGAAGACAGAGCCCTGGTTGTTCTGCTCTCTGGAATTTCTAAAAAGTGGGTGCAGCCTCTTGCATACATTATTGGTAGGGCTCCGTGTTTTCGGATAAATCCGAAAAACTCCGAAAAATACCCGCCGGTAAAAGTTTTGTCAATTCGTATTTATCCGATAAACTCCGAATTGTTATGTGCCCATGCCGCCCCCCCCGCCCCCCCCCCCTCTCCCAACAAAAAAAAAAGTTTTTTTTTTTTTTTTTACAATTTGAGCAGCGCAGGGTCAATGGTCCTGGGAAAATGGCACCATAATTATCTTTCTAGCCTCGGACCGTTGTCAAAAGGGGGTCTTACGGCTTGTCTCGTCAAGGTTGGTTTAGGGAAACAGGTTATCGTACCATTCATGTCACGACAAAAGCCGCTCTTTTGGTTTCCAGTTTGGGCAATGGGATTTGGCATGTAGAGAAAGGATAGGGTATGTTCCTGGGGGTAACAGTGAAAGCTATGGACCATAGAGATTGTATAAAATACAGAAGAGGGGCAGTTGCAATTCTCTATTACCTCCTTAACCACTCCACCTCGCGCGGCCGCAGGATAGATTGATGGGATGACTACGAGCTTCCTTGTGGCCACCTCCGGTAGTTTATTGATTTTAAGGTATCGACGTTTATCGAAGCCACACTTGTGTGCGACTTTTGTCGTGGGACAAATTAGTATTGCCGATGACACCAACGCCAAATTGAACTGAAGAAATCTAATAGATACAAGCGCGTTTTATTTTTTATCCGGCATACGTTTGCATCCGGTTATTATTTATTATTTTTTTAATAGGAAACACTGCGAAATTAATCTTCGAATTTCGGAGAATTGGGGATTTACGAAAAATCAACTCCGATAAACACCGAATTTTTGCTAAAAAATAAACGCCGAAAAACACCCTCCGAATTTCACGAAAAATAAACTCCGAAAACGCGGAGCCTTAATTATTGGGCACACATCAACACCGTCCTCTGTCATCCGCAATCTCCTCATTTCACTGATTCAGGAACTTAAAACTGTTGGATTCACAGTAAAGGCGGTCGTGTGCGATCAGGGAGCGTCCAACGTATGCTTGGCCAACCAGCTAGGTGTGTCTGTTCAAAATCCATTTTTTCAAGTTGAAAATGAACACGTTTATTTCATCTTCGACGTTCCACACCTCATTAAGACAACTAGGAATAACCTTCAAGCGCACAAGCTTTGCATTGGAAGCGAGGTCGTTGACTGGACGTATATTGTTCAACTTTATCGTTCAAACCACGAGATGAGACTGCGTTTGGCTCCAAAACTGACTGAGCGACATATATTTTAGAAACCTTTCAGCAACATGAAAGTTAAGCGTGCCACACAAGTCCTAGCGCCTCAGTGTGTTTAGCAATTCTATCCTTGTCTATTCCAAGGAGCTTGCTGCCGCAGCCATGGCTGCAGCATACTTCTGCGATTGAATGGGCAAACTGTTTGGTTGCCTGAATAGCTCAAAACTCAACAAGACGGGGCAGAAGTTGCGCTACGGCATTCTGAAAGGAGAATCGGAGCTGGTTGATTTCCTTCACCAGCAGCTTTCGTGGATTGCAACATGGAAGTTTCAGGGTACGAGGCGACCCCAAACCCTGACAGGGTGGCAAATTACTATAAAGAGTATCCTCATGCTCTGGGAGGACCTTTCACCCAACCACGACTTTCAGTTTTTGCTTACACGACGACTGCAGCATGATGCACTCGAGAACATGTTCGGAACAATCAGACAAAAACAGGGATGCAACACAAATCCCAATGTATACCAGTTCACCTCAGGTCTGAAGCATATAGGGATAAAAAAAACTCTTTAAACTCTCGAACAGTGGAAACGTTGAGGATGACAAGGCTGGCCTCCTCCACGAAATGTCGATATTTTCACTCCATGAAAGTTCAATTGCCAACCACGTAGAATGTCCTCTAGTTGAGAACTTCCCTCCACTAGAAGACATTTCTGAGCTGGCGTCAGATATAAAGTCAAACATTATTGACGATTCTGCCACTTATTACGTTGGAGACTATCTCATTGAACTTTTCATTGAAAAGACGACACAAAGCTGTGTTTGTTATCGGCTACTCAAGGACGAGTCCGGTAACCTGACCGGGGGTTTATGTTCGACAAATGTTTCGTTTCTCCTAAAAAGAAACGGAAGTGACGTAAGTGACGATATCACGTCTGATTGGTTAGAGGCTCAAATGACGAAAGTTCCCTCTTTCGTCATTTGAGCCTCTGGCCAATCAGACGCGATATCGTCATTTCCGTCACTTCCGTTTCTTTTTAGGAGAAACGAAACATTTGTCGAACATAGCCCCCCAGGTCCCACCAATATTTTCTGATGCTTAAAGCATATCATGTGCCTGGTAAACTCTTTGGAAACCTAGTTGTACCATCACAGGCTGCCTTTAATTTCATTCAGCAGCTAGAGCATCACTTTCTTACCATAATAGAGCGTATGGCTCATGTTCGGGAAGTGTGTGCTGCCTTGTTTCACACACTTTCAGGTGTGGGTGCTTTTCGCCTTTGCTCCGAGGAATGCCACAGCAGGTTTCTGAATATGTTTTGTAGGATACGCTTGTGTTGGCCCGTCCGTTTTATTAACCGCAACTTGGACAGAGTTCGGTTGCACTCTTCGGTGGTGGGTAGGCAACTGGACAAGTTCAACGGCTAATTCTAAATATTTTTTGGACAGAAGTGGTTTTCTAATTAACTGCAAGTAGTGCTTATTATTTGGGTAGCAAAGCTTGCTCTTAAAATGTTTGTCTCACTTAGTGTATATTGTGCTTCAGTGAAGACGCTCAAAATCCCTAGAAATATGCTTTTCGAGATAAAAGAAACTATTCGCGGGCACAAACTAGCAGCCTCGGCAGACGTTGGGGATTGCATAAAACACACTAATTAGCTAGAATTAGCACAAATTTACTCATTCTTTCGAATTACTGGTTTTATTACCCATGATGCACTTGCAAGTTTCAAGACACCCACAGGAAAAGCAAGATTAATTTACAGAACTGAAAAAGATCCAACCGGCTTGGAGATATTCATAGACAAATTTTGGCCTATCTCAACAAGAATATCGAAATTCTACTCAAACAGGGCCCACGTTTGGAATTCGTGTCAAGAAAGGCCAAAATATTTCGATGAAAATCTCCAAGCCGGTTGCACCTTTTCAAATTGTGTAAATTGATTTTTCTCTTTCCTGTGGGTGTCTTCGAAATTGGTAGTGCAACATGGGTCAAAAAACCCGTATTTAAAAAGTTAATTAGATGTGTAATTAGTATTTTTTTCTGCAATCTCAGACGTCCGGCGAGGCTGCGAGTTTGTTCCCGCAAAAAGATTTTTCTTTATCTCGAACAGTAAATCTTTAGAAATTTTCGTTAGTCTTCGCTGAAACACCCGGTACAAGATCAAGATCTTGACGTGTCAAGCAGCCTTTTACATTTGCATGTGTGAACTCTGTGTCGAATATTTATTGATATCTTTATTCACATATCTGAGGCATTTTGCACAGCTCCAGTCAGATGTTTAGGTGTGTGCCTTATATGAAAAAGCATGGCACATGCAGCATATGCCTTCCTGTGATTTTGTGTTTGTTTTGATTTTCATGATCAAGGATATTGTGTTAAGCAATGTTATCCTGGCTTTCAGTTTTTGTTGTGCCTGCTCGTAGGTGTTGCACTTGTAAAGACAACATTTTTTTTTAGATCCTGAGATCCATTTTGCAGCATGTCGGTTTTCATTCTTCCCACATTCCGAAAGACGTGCTCATTGTTCGGCCATGTCTCGCCCGATGCAAGTTTTAGGCTATGTGAATTGGTGTTTTGAATAGCGTACAAATTCATTTCTTGCTGTATGTAGTGTGCGAGGCGTTCTGTTCTGATTGGTAATGATAAACACATTATATTTATTGATACACTTGCTTTTCATGTGTAAGCCGTCGTGATAGGAGAAGTAATTGCTCACTCTGTTCACTTCCGAAACTGTTTGGTACGGATCGGTTAGAAATCATTATGAACATTTTTTTTATTTGCAAGAATACCTTATTTTTCTTTTATATTTGATTGTAATAATGAGAGTATTAGTTTCTTGCATAACATAATGCGCTTCATATCTTATTTGCTTGCTAATATGTGTTCATGAATGTGGTCGAAATAAAGAGATTTTGAACCAAATGCTCTTGTTGCTTCCAAATAGAGCAGACGCCATGAACACCGTGGGTGCTGTAAAACTAAAAAATGTTTTACAGTAGAAAGCAAATATATTATTGTACAGACAGTTAAGAAAAATATAGAGTAGGCGAGCTGCTGGATATAATTAACCCGAAACTGGGCATCTAGAGGGCACAGGAAGGGGGGGGGGGGGGGGGGTAAGACGATGCCTAAGCGCGCCATATTCGAAACCGAAACTACCTACACCGGGATCACCTAAGCACGTCCAATGGGAAACCGAAACTTTCTATACCGGAAACCGACGCGGAAACGGAGTAACGTCTCCTAACATCCGCTAGGAGCGGTAGCTGTCACGCGAGCTAAGTGGGCCGCTGGGCCCTATGGGCGTGTCCGCTCTTTAAGTTTACTATACACGAACTCATCTCTGTGACGTCACGGCGCGGTGGTGGCGCGTCGGTCGCACTTCCGGTCTGGGGCTGTGGGCAGAAGTCCCCAAGA